>JAKUCM010006605.1:0-52680 GCA_023374145.1 Lepidium sativum | reverse complement strand
AATCTTATATTCATATATATTCTTACATGGTATCAGATCAACAAAAAAAATCATAATCTCATTCTATTTTTGGTTCATTAATTCTTCATTTCTCGAAAATTCTCAAAAATTCTCTTCAAAACCGAAAACTTGTAAACCGACAAAATCACCATGGAATCCATTAAATGGGCGTGCATACCAGTAACTCTTAAGGGTCCTAACTATATGATATGGTCAAGAACTTCAAGGATGGTTTTGTGTAGTCGTGGGCTATGTAGTCATATAGAGCCACCAAAAGAAAAAGTTGTAAATGCCGCCGATAAATGGAAAGGAAAGGAGGGTGCCTCCGACTTGGTGATGGTTGATCAAGATAAATGGTTTCAAGAAGACCAAACGGTAATGGCTATTATAACCGCCTCTCTTGATCCTCATCTCCTCGAATCCTACCTTTTTGTGAAACCGCCAAAGAACTTTGGGATACTCTCAAGAGGGTATATGCAAATGTCTCCAATGTCACTAGAGTATTTGAAGTAAAAAGATCCCTTAACACACTAATCCAAGAAGACATGGATTTTGAAGATTACTTTGGGAAGCTAAGAGTCCTTTGGGCGGAGCATGAAATGTTGAGACCTAGTACAACGGATCCTCTTGTGCAAAATGAGAGAAAGGAACAAGATAAAGTATTTGGGCTATTTGGGGGTCTACATCCATGCTACAATGACCTTTTCAAGTTTATACTAAGGGAAAATAAGCTTCCAACGGTGGATGAAGTGTGTGCTCAAGTACAAAGGGAGCGAGGAAACATTGGGCTTATTAATAGCAAAAGGATTTAATCAACGCTCACAAGGTAACATACAAAAACGAAGATAAAAGGAGTATGGTGTGTGAGCATTGCAAAAATAAAGGACATACAAGGGAAAAATCCTGGATCCTTAACCCCCATCTTAAACCAAACAAATGGGAGGAACAAAGGGCAAATATAGCACACGAAAACGATGTGGAAGAAGAACCGGCGGGCAACTCTAAAACCAGAGGAGGAGCTATGGCAATGAGTGCGAAATCCCATGGTGCAATTGTAAGGAGGTCGGATCTTGATGAGATTATCCAAGCTATTGCCAACTTAAAGGATTCCGGTATCTCTAATCTCTCAAAAACTTCTATAAATTCCTATTCTTTAGTTATTGATTCCGGTGCTTCACACCACATGATAAGCAATCCTAGGATGATTAAGAATATACAACCAACCATAGGAAATGTTATTGTGGCTAGTGGTGAAAAAGTCTCAATCAACGGAATAGGAGATATAGAAGTATTTAATAGGAGAACAAAAGCCTTTTATATGCCAAAATTCAAATCTAATCTCCTATCGGTTAAGAAAACCACTTCCGACTTAAATTGTTATGCTATATTTGGTTCTAACCATGTACAATTTCAGGATATTGAGAGTGGAATAACACTTGGAGGAGGAAAGATCAAAGATGGGTTATATGTACTAGAAGGAAAATTGATTCCAAGTGATTTACACTACGTTTCCGATAGCAATTTAGACTCTAATGTTGGTTCATGTTTCAATTCCGTTTGGCATGCTAGATTGGGTCATCCCCATTCTAGAGCCCTAATTTTAATTTTGCCTAAAAACTCTTTTGATCATAGTAAATGTGAGGCTTGTATTTTAGGAAAACATTGCAAGTCTATTTTTCCGAAATCTAGTACTCTTTATGCAAATTGTTTTGATTTAATTCACTTGGATGTTTGGACATCTCCTTGTTCCTCTAGAGATAACCTAAAATATTTTGTGACTTTCATTGATGAAAAATCAAAATATACGTGGGTTACCTTAATGGCCTCTAAGGATCGAGTTTTTGATGCCTTCATTAATTTTCAAAATTATGTAACTAACCAATTCAATTGCAAAATAAAGGTACTTAGATCGGATAATGGAGGCGAATATACAAGCACCAAGTTTAAAGATCACTTGAACAAATGTGACATAATTCACAAAACAAGTTGTCCACACACACCACAACAAAATGGTGTGGCAGAAAGGAAAAAACCGACATCTTATGGAAACTTCAAGGTCCATGATGTACCATATGAAGGTTCCTAAAATATATTGGGGGAGATGCGGGGTATTAATGGCATGCTACCTCATCAATCGGATTCCAACAAAAATTCTACAGGATGTGTCACCATATGAGGTACTTAATGGCACAAAATGCTTCATTGAACACTTAAGAGTATTTGGATGTGTGTGTTATGTGTTAATTCCAGGAGAACTACGCAATAAACTTGATACCAAAAGTACCAAATGTATGTTGCTTGGATAATCAACCACACAAAAAGGCTGCAAGTGCTTCGATCCAACAAACCAACGCCTCTATGTCTCTCGAGATGTGAAATTTGTAGAAGACAAAGGCTACTTTGAGAAAACAAATTGGGACGAACTCAAGGATCTCACTAACACGTCCCAAGATAGGAACGAGAGTCTTCGCATGCTCCTCCAACAAGTTGGTGACATTACTCCCGTTCCAAAAGACGTGGATGTTGAAATTGAGCCTACAATGTCAATTCTCGAAGACGTTGAGGAGCAATCATCCCCACGTCCCCTCTCCGGAAGAAAATGTGACTCAACCTTCTAGTCCGAGTAATCACCCGGCCATTCCACTAAGGCGTAGTACACGTCCACGCAAAGACTCTTCACAATGGATAAAATCTCGCTTTTGCTACAATGCGAGATCCGAGGCACATCCTACTCAAAAGGTATGTTCTCTTGACCTTGTTCCCTCTCATCATAGAGTAGTTTCTTGGAAAAATTGAGCTTGAACAGATTTCAAAGAGTTATGATGAGACCAAAACCCGTAAAGAATGGAGAGATGCAATTGCGGATGAATGAAATGCAATGGAAAAGAACCATACTTGGGATTCGGCGGAGCTACCTCCGGAAAAATGACCTGTCACTCCTTAAGGATCTTGGTATTGAATCATCAAAACCAATCACAATGCATTGTGACAACCAAGCGGCAATCCATATTGCCTCCAATTCTGTGTTTCATGAGACGATCAAACACATCGAGATTGATTGTCACAAAGTCCGGGGAGAATATGATTTGTGTATTGATTAGTTTTGAGTTATTTTCTGATTAATACAAAGAAGACGTTTAACGGATTTGCTTGAGTGTTTGATACTTTATTTGGTATCAGAGCTAACCAGGTTGAAGGATCTAGAGGTTAAAGACATACTTCAACAATGGGAGACGACGTGAAAGTCTCGAAGAAAGACTCTGTTCCGTCATCAGTCTTGTGTCCTATGTTATCGTGTACCAACTATACGGTATGGGCGATGAAGATGAAGGTGGTTCTCCAAGTGCATAAGGTCTGGGAAACGATTGACATTGGATCCGGTATTGATGAGAAAAGTTATCTAGCTAAAGCACTTTTGTTTCAGTCGATTCCCGAGAATTTGATATTGCAGATAGGAGAACAAGACTCACCTAAAGCCTTGTGGGATTCGATCAAAGCACTGAACTTAGGGGCAGAAAGAGTTAGAGAAGCGAGGCTTCAAACTCTTATGTCAGAGTTTGATAGGTTACGAATGAAAGAAACCGAAACCATAGATGCTTTCTCTGGAAGAATGAAAGAGATAGCATCGAACTCAGCAGCTTTAGGACAGACAATAGAAGAGGCAAAACTGGTGAAGAAGTTCCTCAATGTGTTACCAAGAAGCAAGTTCATACACTTAACAGCTTCATTGGAACAGGTGTTGGACTTGAACAGAACCGGATTCGAAGATATTGTAGGAAGACTTAAAGCGTACGAAGAGAGAATAAAAGTTGAACAAGAAAGTGAGCCGCATGATAGTCTACTTTACTCAAGCACACACAACAACAGAGGACAAACATATGGAAGGGGGAAAGGCTCGGACATCACAAAACAGAGAAAAGAAAGATCGATCAAACATTGTGTGTTTTAGGTGTGATAGAAGAGGACATTTTGCCTCGGTGTGTCCAGAAAGAAGAAAGAAAATTGAAGAGCTGAATAAAGTAGAAAACCATGATGACTCAGAGACGGATGACACTGATGAAGAAGTATACATACATGATATGATTTTCCTTAACGAAGAGAATGTTTTTCCAGAGAAGTTGAATAAGGGAAACAAGGAGAGTAATGAGTGGTATCTTGACAATGGAGCAAGTAACCACATGACTGGAGAAAAGGACTATTTCTCAGAGCTAACTACAGAGGTCAAAGGCAAGGTGAGATTTGGAGATGGTTCGAGGGTCAAGATTGAAGGTAAAGGTTCGATCATCTTCAAAACAAAGATCGGGGATCAGAAGTTAATGTCAGGAATCTATTACATTCCGAGTTTAACAAGCAGTATTTTGAGTCTAGGACAAGCTACAGAAGAAGTTTGTGAGGTTGTTATGAAGGATGATTTTCTTACATTACATGATAAGAATGGAAGACTACTCATTAAAGTAAGAAGAACACCGAACAGATTGTACAAAGTTAAACTGCAGATTGACAAACCAGTGAGTTTTCTCTCAAGACTGAGTGATGATACTTGGAAGTGGCATGCTCGTCTTGGACATTTGAGCTTTAAGACACTTAAAGACATGTCAGCACAAGAGATGGTACAAGGTCTACCTAAGATATCTGCTGACAAACAGATTTGTAGATCATGTCTGGTAGGAAAACAAACACGAGTAAAATTCCCGAAGACGAGTAACTTTAGAGCAACAAAGCAGTTTGAATTAGTACATGCTGATCTATGTGGCCCTATATCACCAACAACACCAGCTCAAAACAGGTACATTTTCGTTTTGATTGATGACTGTACGAGGTACATGTGGACATTGTTGCTAAAGGAAAAGGGAGATGCATTCATGAAGTTCAAGAGGTTCAATGCTATGATTGAGAAAGAGCATGAAGGGAAAATGTTGATGCTGAGAACGGACAGAGGAGGAGAGATTTTGTCAAAGGAGTTTCATGATTATTGTGAAACAAATGGGATTAAAAGACAACTGACTGCTCCATACTCGCCACAGCAAAATGGCATAGTAGAACGTCGAAACAGAACGCTAATGGAGATGACTCGTAGTATTCTAAAAGCCATGAATGTCCCAAACTATCTGTGGGGAGAAGGAGTGAGACACTCTACTTATCTTATAAACCGAGTTAAAACTAGATCTCTACGACATCAAACGCCTTACGAAAGTCTTAAGAAGAAAAAGCCGAATGTTGATCATATCCGAGTATTCGGATGTGTGGCCTATGCCAAGATCGAGTCTGTAAGGTTAAGGAAGCTTGATGATCGCTCACAAGCTCTAGTACACCTTGGCAATGAACCTGGAACCAAAGCATACAGACTCTTGAATCCAACAACCAAGAGAATAGTAATCAGCCGAGATGTTACATTTGCTGAAAACCAAGCTTGGAATTGGAAGGGAGAAGATAAGAATGTCAGCTCAGGATCTCAAGTGTTTCAGTTCAAATGGAACGAGCTACAAGAATATGATGAGGAGTGTGATGGTCGTGAGAGCACTGAACATACTGCAGAAGATATCGGAACTGAAACAGAGGAACTCACTGCAGAGGAAACAATGCAGCCAGTGCGTAGGACTCAACGACAAGTACACACACCATCATACTTAAGTGACTATGTTTTACTTGCAGGTATTGAGTGTGAAAGACTTCTTCTTTCTCTTAATGATGAACCATTAAATTATGAGGAAGCTAAAGTGTCCGAAGAATGGAACAAAGCCTGCATTGATGACTGGTAGATAAGCCTTACGGAGTTAAAGTGATTGGTTTAAAGTGGATCTTTAAACTAAAAAGGAATGTTGATGGCTCAATTAATAAGCACAAGGCTAGGTTAGTTGCAAAGGGTTATGCTCCAGTAGCACGCATAGAGACAATACGCTTACTCATGGCACTCTCAGCTCACTATGGATGGGAAATTCACCATTTAGACGTAAAGACTGCCTTCCTACATGGAGTTTTGACAGAAGAAGTGTATGTGACACAGCCTGATGGGTTTGAAAAGAAGGGAGAAGAAGAGAAAGTTTTCAAACTCGAGAAAGCACTCTATGGACTTCGTCAAGCACCTCGCTGTTGGAATACTAAACTTGACAAAATCTTGAGAAGTCTTTTGTTCAAGAAATGCATGAACGAAAGCTCTGTTTACAGAAAGGAGGAAGGTAAGAACTGCTTAATAGTTGTAGTATATGTTGATGATCTTTTTGTGACAGGAAACACACAGAAGATAATTCACGACTTCAAAGCTTCAATGTCAGGAAACTTTGAGATGTCAGATTTGGGAAAGTTGAGCTTCTATCTCGGAATAGAAGTAAAGCAAAAGGAAGAAGGAATAGAGATCAAGCAAGAAGCTTATGCTAAGAAGATACTCAAAGAAACTGGACTTGAAAACTGCAACATGACACACGTGCCAATGGACTTTGGACTCAAATTGTGTAAGGCCAATGAATCTGATTCTGAGATAGATGCAACAGAGTATCAAAGAAAGATTGGTTGTCTCAGATATTTGTTGCATACAAGGCCTGATCTAGCATTCTCAGTAGGAATGCTAAGTCGATATATGCATCAACCTCGAGAATCACATGGGAAAGCATTGAAACAGATCCTCGGGTATTTAAGTGGCACATTGAGTTACGGTTTAGAGTACAAAAGAGGAGGATCAAGGCAGCTAGTTGGGTACAGTGATAGCAGCCATAACGTGGACTTGGATGATGGTAAGAGTACTTCTGGTCACATATTTTATCTCGGGGATGCTCATGTTTCGTGGTGCTCACAGAAACAAAACACAGTAGCACTTTCTTCTTGTGAATCAGAGTTCATGGCTGCAACTGAAGCCTCTAAGCAAGCCCTATGGCTGCAGGAATTGCTAAGTGAAATAACAGCAAGATAGAGAGAGAGAGAAAACAGTGATCAGAATTGACAACAAATCAGCTTTGGAGTTGACTAGAAATCCAGTGTTTCATGGACGCAGCAAGCACATCCACAAACGCTATCATTTCATTAGAGAATGTATAAGCAACGACCAGATTAGAGTCGAACATGTACCAGGAGAAAGGCAACTAGCCGACATTCTTACAAAAGCATTGGCAAGGATCAAATTCAAGCATATGAGAAATCTCATTGGAGTGAAAATCATTTGTGATCAAGACATGAAACTTAGAAGGGAGAATGTTGAGTAAGCTTCATTAGATCATGGTCTAAGATAAGCTTTAACTTGTTGGTTAAAGTTTAAGATAAGACCAAAGAGAATCTTAAATAGATTTAAGTTAGTTAAGATCTATTTAAATAAGATTAGAGATAAGATTTTCTTGTGTTTTGAGAAACTATAAATATGTGAGTCTTTGAGTTGTAAAGACTTGCGAGCAAAGAATACGGTTTGTGTATTGATTAGTTTTGAGTTATTTTCTGATTAATACAAAGAAGACGTTTAACGGATTTGCTTGAGTGTTTGATACTTTAGATACTACACTTGATCTTAGCCAAAAGGCCAAGAAAGGTGTGATTTGGATGAGTCTACGCACATCTCTTTTATAGCTTCAACACTGCTTTTTCCTTTTTAATTCTTCTCGATGTGGGACAAGTCAGCTTTATAAAAAAAATTAAACCTTATTTCCACTTGCCACAGTCATTCACCCCGTAAAGAGTATATATATATATATATATATATATATATATATATATATACTTCTAGATAGAATCACGCATCAGTTTACAATGAATAATGATTGTAAATTTTGCTTTTATTTTGAACTTGAGAATTGATGGAGGTTGCTGTTGCTCAGTGAGCTTCAAAATCCTTCCAAAAATGGGCGTATGCTGTATAGCATAGAGAACCTATGGTATTCTTTAGTAAAAGGCTAAGGAATAGTTCGCTTTGTGTTCACTGCACTGCTCCTTATCTTGTTTGTAACGTACACGATAGGTTTATATATCGAGTGCATCAAATTTTATGTTTCGCATCCTCACATTGGGGGATAAAAGATGAGACTCAGCGGAGTAACATTTCTCTACAGCACCTGAAACTCTAAGAGGGTATCGTAGACGTGAATCACGGTTTGGTCGCATGGTCATGGGTCACCCACCAGCCTGGTTCTTGAGAACTCTTATTAGCTTCTTGTTTTTGGTAAAAATGTTAAGATAATATATCATTTTTCTGATTTTTGACAGAAGTATATGGCTTACTAGCTTCTGCTCAACAATTCTTTTTTTCTAAACCATGTAAATCTAATAGTTGAATAGATAAAAAAAATCACATAAATCCAACTTGTTTTTGTATATATATATATCCACACCATTTGCATCAATAGCTATTCTACATTTGAAGAATAATATATTACAACGGATCAAAAGTCTACGGGTTTCTTCTCAGCATAAAGTGAATTTTGTTGAGTGATGCCTATTCTGCTCACAAACCAACTCTGCAACTGGAAAATTTTGAGAACAATATATCATGCTGTAACAAGTCAACATAGTTTGTAAGAATATATGTTTTTGTCAAAGGTAATAGGTACGGCTAAGGTTATTTGAAATCTCAGCAAATTATATAGAATTAGTTATGTTGTCTTTGACACTCAATGTAAGGTACTAAGTCTACCTCTGCTTACAAATCTTGATAGCTCAGCGGATTAACTTTTTGCTGTTTTTGATAATAAAGAACCTTGAGTTTTGGGCAGAAAGAATAGAAACAACTCTCATGAACAGAGTTTTGGGTGTATTTGATGCATAAAGAGAGAACCTTGGGATTTTGTGTTGTTAATTAATTTGAAATTTGATACGTCCAAACCTCTGTAAGCATCTTTCAAGAATTTTCGAGGTATCTTTTAATTTTTCTAATGACAGTAATTTATTTTGTTTGCGATAAAAATACCAAAAAGAATTTGGACCCTTTTTCGATTTGCGAGTTACATCCTTGCGCTAGATCATGCCAATCTTCTATGTGTTGTTTCAGTTTTATCAGTTGTCCGCAAAGAGATGAACAGTATGGCTTATGTTGATCTATATATATGGTTAGAGATGTGGTTAGTCCATCGATGTGGGATATGTTAGAAAAATAGCATATATAGTAGATAATTATCTATTCTAATATATTTTCTCGAGCTTTTAGGCCAGTTTAGTTTTTGTTCTCATTGGCCCACTGGAACAGGATCAAAAGAACACTTTTGAGCCAATGTTATGCAGAGATATATGATTTTCTTGGGACGAGAAAAAGGAATCTTACTCAGATTATATGTGCTCTGTATTTATGTTTTCAGGACAAGAAGAAAGAGAAGCTCAATTGCATATACGTTTTGTAGATGGTTATAATGGGGTGCGCCAAAATTCCTTGCAGTAGTGCAACACAAGGACGACACTCAAGAGCCCGGACACTGAACTGTCATAATTGACCCTTCCCCTACAAAATAAGAGTTAATAACGTGTGAGACGATGTCCCACATATCACATATAAAACTGATAAGAACAGATACTACACTTGATCTTAGCCAAAAGGCCGAGAAAAGAATGATTCTACTCACTTCTTTCTTATAGTTTCAACAACGGTCTTTGCTTAGATACTTATTAATCTCTAGATAGAAATATGTATCCCAGTTTAGAAGTCGTTTTTATTTGAACTGCAAAATTGATGGGGGTTGTTGATGCTCAATGAGCTACAAAACCCTTCCAAAAATAGGCCTAAGCTGTTTAGCACGTAGAGCACACGGTATTCTTTAGTAAAAGGCGAAAGAATAGTTCGCTTTGTGCACACCGCACAGCTCTGTAACTTACTAGAAATGCTTACGAGACATTTATATATAAGTTCATCTTAATGTATTTTTTGTTGTTGGGCGAAGTGGGACAAAAAACACTTACGGCCTGGTTCATGTGAAATCAACCACAGAGAGGTACAAGTAAGGTCATGACCATTGCTTCTCTCTCTTCACAATAAATATATATATATATGACAAGTGTTTTTACATATATCAAGACTTTTGTGTTACATTGTAAGCTTATAAATCAACCAAAACTGCTTATGATACGATACCATATGTGATTGATTATTCTTGTTCCTCAACTCTTGATTTATCAATCAATAACGGAAAAATAAACAATTTTTGAATAATCCACATAAACCCATACTTTATTATTCCCAAATCCCTCTAGCTGAAAGCACATTTCGTACTAATTGATGTGAGTAATCTTTTCAAACTTTCTCATGATATTAATATATTTCGATTGAGAAAAAGAAAAGTCTAAAATAATTTGGACTATTTCTCAATTTGTGCAATTCATCCTTGCGCTGGGGCCATGCTAATCTTCTCTGTATCGTTTCAATTTTATAGGATGTCCCTGAAGGGACAAACCTTATGCCTTATGTTGGTGTACATATATGGTTAGAGATGTGTTAACTGGCGATTTGGGATATGGTATAAGAGAACTAGTTAATATATGGCTAACTATACTTAATTATCTACTTCTAAGCTTTTAGGCCGACTACATTTTGTTCTTATAGGCCCATTGGAGCTATGGCCAGAACTAGCCTTAATTTTAAATAAGAAACGAGAAAATTTTAGATCTCGATTATAGTTTGGTGTAACTCTTGAAAAATGAATGGCAAGTTCTAGGCTTAATTGCCAACTACTTATTTGATAAGTTTGTAGCTGTAATTAACCTTTCTGGATTGGTTAAGAAGAAGGGGTCTACAATGTTGAGTTATACAATAATCATCATAATGTCTTCTATATGTTGATTTCAGAGCACAAAAGATAAGATCTTTTTTAAGGGTAACAAAACAGAAAGCTTCTAAAATGTGATATAGTGGGGTGCGCCAAAGCCTTTGCAGTAGTGCAGCGCATAGGCAACGCTCAAGAACCCTGACAGTGAACTGCCATGATGGACTCTTCCCCTAGAAAAATAGAGTTAATATCGTGTGGGATGATATCCCACATATCAGATATTAAACTGATAAGAACAGATACTACACTTGATCTTAGCCAAAAGGCCGAGAAAGATATGATTTGGATTAGTCTACGCACATCTCTTTTATAGCTTCAACACTGCTTTTTCCTTTTTAATTCCTCTCGATATGGGATAAGTCAGCTTTATAAAAAAAATTAAACCTTATCTCCACTTGCCATAGTCATTCCTCCCACAAAGAGTATATATATATATATATATATATATATACTTCTAGATAGAAACAGGCATCAGTTTACAATAAATAATAATTGTAAATTCTGCTTTTCTTTTGAACTTGAGAATTGATGGAGATTGCTGTTGCTCAGTGAGCTTCAAAATCTTTCCAAAAATAGGCGTATTCATTAGTAAAAGGCGAAGGAATAGTTCACTTTGTGTTCACTGCACTGCTCCTTATCTTGTTTGCAACGTACACGATAGGTTTATATATCGAGTGCATCAAATTTTATGTTTCGCATCCTCACATTGGGGGATAAAAGATGAGACTCAGCAGAGTAACATTTCTCTACAGCACCTGAAACTCTAAGAGGGTATCGTAGACGTGAATCACGGTTTGGTCGCATGGTCATGGGTCACCCACCAGCCTGGTTCTTGAGAACTCTTATTAGCTTCTTGTTTTTGGTAAAAATGTTAAGATAATATATCATTTTTCTGATTTTTGACAGAAGTATATGGCTTACTAGCTTCTGCTCAACAATTCTTTTTTTTCTAAACCTTGTAAATCTAATAGTTGAATAGATAAAAAAAATCACATAAATCCAACTTGTTTTTGTATATACATATATATATATATATATATATATATATATATATATATATATATATATATCCACACCATTTGCATCAATAGCTATTCTACATTTGAAGAATAATATATTACAACGGATCAAAAGTCTACGGGTTTCTTCTCAGCATAAAGTGAATTTTGTTGAGTGATGCCTATTCTGCACACAAACCAACTCTGCAACTGGAAAATTTTGAGAACAATATATCATGCTGGAACAAGTCAACAAAGTTTGTAAGAATATATGTTTTTGTCAAAGGTAATAGGTACGGCTAAGGTTATTTGAAATCTCAGCAAATTATATAGAATTAGTTATGTTGTCTTTGACACTCAATGTAAGGTACTAAGACTACCTCTGCTTACAAATCTTGATAGCTCAGCGGATTAACTTTTTGCTGTTTTTGATAATAAAGAACCTTGAGTTTTGGGCAGAAAGAATAGAAACAACTCTCATGAACAGAGTTTTGGGTGTATTTGATGCATAAAGAGAGAACCTTGGGATTTTGTGTTGTTAATTAATTTGAAATTTGATACGTCCAAACCTCTGTAAGCATCTTTCAAGAATTTTCGAGGTATCTTTTAATTTTTCTAATGACAGTAATTTATTTTGTTTGCGATAAAAATACCAAAAAGAATTTGGACCCTTTTTCGATTTGCGAGTTACATCCTTGCGCTAGACCATGCCAATCTTCTATGTGTTGTTTCAGTTTTATCAGTTGTCCACAAAGAGATGAACAGTATGGCTTATGTTGATCTATATATATGGTTAGAGATGTGGTTAGTCCATCGATGTGGGATATGTTAGAAAAATAGCATATATAGTAGATAATTAACTATTCTAATATATTTTCTCGAGCTTTTAGGCCAGTTTAGTTTTTGTTCTCATTGGCCCACTGGAACAGGATCAAAAGAACACTTTTGAGCCAATGTTATGCAGAGATATATGATTTTCTTGGGACGAGAAAAAGGAATCTTACTCAGATTATATGTGCTCTGTATTTATGTTTTCAGGACAAGAAGAAAGAGAAACTCAATTGCATATACGTTTTGTAGATGGTTATAATGGGGTGCGCCAAAATTCCTTGCAGTAGTGCAACACAAGGACGACACTCAAGAGCCCGGACACTGAACTGTCATAATTGACCCTTCCCCTACAAAATAAGAGTTAATAACGTGTGAGACGATGTCCCACATATCAGATATAAAACTGATAAGAACAGATACTACACTTGGTCTTAGCCTAAAGGCCGAGAAAAGAATGATTCTACTCACTTCTTTCTTATAGTTTCAACAACGGTCTTTGCTTAGATACTTATTAATCTCTAGATAGAAATATGTATCCCAGTTTAGAAGTCGTTTTTATTTGAACTGCAAAATTGATGGGGGTTGTTGTTGCTCGATGAGCTACAAAACCCTTCCAAAAATAGGCGTAAGCTGTTTAGCACGGAGCGCACACGGTATTCTTTAGTAAAAGGCGAAAGAATAGTTCGTTTTGTGCACACCGCACAGCTCCGTAACTTACTAGAAATGCTTACGAGACATTTATATATAAGTTCATCTTAATGTATTTTTTGTTGTTGGGCAATATGGGACAAAAACCACTTACGGCCTGGTTCATGCGAAATCAACCACAGAGAGGTACAAGTAAGGCACATTACGTACTAATTGATGTGATAAATCTTTTCAAACTTTCTCATGATATTAATATATTTCGATTGAGAAAAAGAAAAGTCTAAAATAATTTGGACTATTTCTCAATTTGTGTGTGTCATCCTTGCGCAGGGGCCATGCTAATCTTCTCTGTCTCGTTCCAATTTTATAGGATGTCCCTGAAGGGACAAACCTTATGCCTTATGTTGGTGTACATATATGGTTAGAGATGTGTTAACTGGCGATTTGGGATATGGTATAAGAGAACTAGTTAATATATGGCTAACTATACTTAATTATCTACTTCTAAGCTTTTAGGCCGACTACATTTTGTTCTTATAGGCCCATTGGAGCTATGGCGATAACTAGCCTTAATTTTAAATAAGAAACGAGAAAATTTTAGATCTCGATTATAGTTTGGTGTAACTCTTGAAAAATGAATGGCAAGTTCTAGGCTTAATTGCCAACTACTTATTTGATCAGTTTGTAGCTGTAATTAACCTTTCTGGATTGGTTAAGAAGAAGGGGTCTACAATGTTGAGTTATACAATAATCATCATAATGTCTTCTATATGTTGATTTCAGAGCACAAAAGATAAGATCTTTTCAGGGTAACAAAACAGAAAGCTTCTAAAATGTGATATAGTGGGGTGCGCCAAAGCCTTTGCAGTAGTGCAGCGCATAGGCACCGCTCAAGAGCCCTGACAGTGAACTGCCATGATGGACTCTTCCCCTAGAAAAAATAGAGTTAATATCGTGTGGGACGATGTCCCACATATCAGATATTAAACTGATAAGAACAGATACTACACTTGATCTTAGCCAAAAGGCCGAGAAAGGTATGATTTGGATTAGTCTACGCACATCTCTTTTATAGCATCAACACTGCTTTTTCCTTTTTAATTCTTCTCGATGTGGGATAAGCTTTATAAAAAAAATTAAACCATATCTCCACTTGCCATAGTCATTCCTCCCACAAAGAGTATATATATATACTTCTAGATAGAAACATGCATCAGATTACAATAAATAATGATTGTAAATTTTGCTTTTCTTTTGAACTTGAGAATTGATGGAGGTCGCTGTTGCTCAGTGAGCTTCAAAATCCTTCCAAAAATAGGTGTATTCATTATTAAAAGGCGAAAGAATAGTTCACTTTGTGTATTGATCATATATATATGGAAAGAGTGTGGAGCAAGTAACCTAAAAGAAGAATGGCTTGAGGAACAAGGTAATGAAGGCTTAAGGTATGAGCCTCACAGCATGGGTCACGGACTGCGCTTGCAGCGGCATGCGGACTGGGCCGAGAAAGCCTCGTGTATGGACGAGGAAGGCCTTGCAGCGGCACGCGGACTGGGCCGAGAAAGCCTCGGACGCGGAAAGGGCTTGGATGCAAAGGAGGCCTCGGACAACCGGGCCGAGAATGGGCCGAGCAAGAAAGAGACTTGGGTCGAACAAAGGTGCTGGAAACTCACCAACCCGTATGAAGGACGTGTGCATCCCGAGGAGGACGCGTGCATCCTGAGGAAGACGCGTACATTCCGAGAAGCCTCAATCGCAGGTCTCTTGGGATATGAGCATGGAGAGCGACGTCTAAAGGATGTTGGGGACCACGTCTGCTCCTAGGACTGCCAACAACCCAGCCCATGACCGCAGGAAGCCGTTGAAGACGCAGAGGTCCCACCAGGACGCCTGCAACTTTCACATACCCGCGGGACCACACGAAACTACCCACGGGACCACAAGCCGCCCGAGACCACCTCTTCCAACGGTTTTCTACTCCTTCTAACGGCTAGTGTGATATTTTGGAGGACTTCTTTACCTCTTTTACCATATATATATGTGTGTATTGTAGTGAGACATTTTATGGATTTTTAATCAAGTAAAAATGCATTATTCTCTTCATTCTCTTACAATTCTCTATACATTCTCTTAATCTTATATTCATATATATTCTTACATGGTATCAGATCAACAAAAAAAATCATAATCTCATTCTATTTTTGGTTCATTAATTCTTCATTTCTCGAAAATTCTCAAAAATTCTCTTCAAAACCGAAAACTTGTAAACCGACAAAATCACCATGGAATCCATTAAATGGGCGTGCATACCAGTAACTCTTAAGGGTCCTAACTATATGATATGGTCAAGAACTTCAAGGATGGTTTTGTGTAGTCGTGGGCTATGTAGTCATATAGAGCCACCAAAAGAAAAAGTTGTAAATGCCGCCGATAAATGGAAAGGAAAGGAGGGTGCCTCCGACTTGGTGATGGTTGATCAAGATAAATGGTTTCAAGAAGACCAAACGGTAATGGCTATTATAACCGCCTCTCTTGATCCTCATCTCCTCGAATCCTACCTTTTTGTGAAACCGCCAAAGAACTTTGGGATACTCTCAAGAGGGTATATGCAAATGTCTCCAATGTCACTAGAGTATTTGAAGTAAAAAGATCCCTTAACACACTAATCCAAGAAGACATGGATTTTGAAGATTACTTTGGGAAGCTAAGAGTCCTTTGGGCGGAGCATGAAATGTTGAGACCTAGTACAACGGATCCTCTTGTGCAAAATGAGAGAAAGGAACAAGATAAAGTATTTGGGCTATTTGGGGGTCTACATCCATGCTACAATGACCTTTTCAAGTTTATACTAAGGGAAAATAAGCTTCCAACGGTGGATGAAGTGTGTGCTCAAGTACAAAGGGAGCGAGGAAACATTGGGCTTATTAATAGCAAAAGGATTTAATCAACGCTCACAAGGTAACATACAAAAACGAAGATAAAAGGAGTATGGTGTGTGAGCATTGCAAAAATAAAGGACATACAAGGGAAAAATCCTGGATCCTTAACCCCCATCTTAAACCAAACAAATGGGAGGAACAAAGGGCAAATATAGCACACGAAAACGATGTGGAAGAAGAACCGGCGGGCAACTCTAAAACCAGAGGAGGAGCTATGGCAATGAGTGCGAAATCCCATGGTGCAATTGTAAGGAGGTCGGATCTTGATGAGATTATCCAAGCTATTGCCAACTTAAAGGATTCCGGTATCTCTAATCTCTCAAAAACTTCTATAAATTCCTATTCTTTAGTTATTGATTCCGGTGCTTCACACCACATGATAAGCAATCCTAGGATGATTAAGAATATACAACCAACCATAGGAAATGTTATTGTGGCTAGTGGTGAAAAAGTCTCAATCAACGGAATAGGAGATATAGAAGTATTTAATAGGAGAACAAAAGCCTTTTATATGCCAAAATTCAAATCTAATCTCCTATCGGTTAAGAAAACCACTTCCGACTTAAATTGTTATGCTATATTTGGTTCTAACCATGTACAATTTCAGGATATTGAGAGTGGAATAACACTTGGAGGAGGAAAGATCAAAGATGGGTTATATGTACTAGAAGGAAAATTGATTCCAAGTGATTTACACTACGTTTCCGATAGCAATTTAGACTCTAATGTTGGTTCATGTTTCAATTCCGTTTGGCATGCTAGATTGGGTCATCCCCATTCTAGAGCCCTAATTTTAATTTTGCCTAAAAACTCTTTTGATCATAGTAAATGTGAGGCTTGTATTTTAGGAAAACATTGCAAGTCTATTTTTCCGAAATCTAGTACTCTTTATGCAAATTGTTTTGATTTAATTCACTTGGATGTTTGGACATCTCCTTGTTCCTCTAGAGATAACCTAAAATATTTTGTGACTTTCATTGATGAAAAATCAAAATATACGTGGGTTACCTTAATGGCCTCTAAGGATCGAGTTTTTGATGCCTTCATTAATTTTCAAAATTATGTAACTAACCAATTCAATTGCAAAATAAAGGTACTTAGATCGGATAATGGAGGCGAATATACAAGCACCAAGTTTAAAGATCACTTGAACAAATGTGACATAATTCACAAAACAAGTTGTCCACACACACCACAACAAAATGGTGTGGCAGAAAGGAAAAACCGACATCTTATGGAAACTTCAAGGTCCATGATGTACCATATGAAGGTTCCTAAAATATATTGGGGAGATGCGGTATTAATGGCATGCTACCTCATCAATCGGATTCCAACAAAAATTCTACAGGATGTGTCACCATATGAGGTACTTAATGGCACAAAATGCTTCATTGAACACTTAAGAGTATTTGGATGTGTGTGTTATGTGTTAATTCCAGGAGAACTACGCAATAAACTTGATACCAAAAGTACCAAATGTATGTTGCTTGGATAATCAACCACACAAAAAGGCTGCAAGTGCTTCGATCCAACAAACCAACGCCTCTATGTCTCTCGAGATGTGAAATTTGTAGAAGACAAAGGCTACTTTGAGAAAACAAATTGGGACGAACTCAAGGATCTCACTAACACGTCCCAAGATAGGAACGAGAGTCTTCGCATGCTCCTCCAACAAGTTGGTGACATTACTCCCGTTCCAAAAGACGTGGATGTTGAAATTGAGCCTACAATGTCAATTCTCGAAGACGTTGAGGAACAATCATCCCCACGTCCCTCTCCGGAAGAAAATGTGACTCAACCTTCTAGTCCGAGTAATCACCCGGCCATTCCACTAAGGCGTAGTACACGTCCACGCAAAGACTCTTCACAATGGATAAAATCTCGCTTTTGCTACAATGCGAGATCCGAGGCACATCCTACTCAAAAGGTATGTTCTCTTGACCTTGTTCCCTCTCATCATAGAGTATTTCTTGGAAAAATTGAGCTTGAACAGATTTCAAAGAGTTATGATGAGACCAAAACCCGTAAAGAATGGAGAGATGCAATTGCGGATGAATGAAATGCAATGGAAAAGAACCATACTTGGGATTCGGCGGAGCTACCTCCGGAAAAATGACCTGTCACTCCTTAAGGATCTTGGTATTGAATCATCAAAACCAATCACAATGCATTGTGACAACCAAGCGGCAATCCATATTGCCTCCAATTCTGTGTTTCATGAGACGATCAAACACATCGAGATTGATTGTCACAAAGTCCGGGAGAATATGGTTTGTGTATTGATTAGTTTTGAGTTATTTTCTGATTAATACAAAGAAGACGTTTAACGGATTTGCTTGAGTGTTTGATACTTTATTTGGTATCAGAGCTAACCAAGTTGAAGGATCTAGAAGTTAAAGACATACTTCAACAATGGGAGACGACGTGAAAGTCTCGAAGAAAGACTCTGTTCCGTCATCAGTCTTGTGTCCCATGTTATCGTGTACCAACTATACGGTATGGGCGATGAAGATGAAGGTGGTTCTCCAAGTGCATAAGGTCTGGGAAACGATTGACATTGGATCCGGTATTGATGAGAAAAATTATCTAGCTAAAGCACTTTTGTTTCAGTCGATTCCCGAGAATTTGATATTGCAGATAGGAGAACAAGACTCACCTAAAGCCTTGTGGGATTCGATCAAAGCACTGAACTTAGGGGCAGAAAGAGTTAGAGAAGCGAGGCTTCAAACTCTTATGTCAGAGTTTGATAGGTTACGAATGAAAGAAACCGAAACCATAGATGCTTTCTCTGGAAGAATGAAAGAGATAGCATCGAACTCAGCAGCTTTAGGACAGACAATAGAAGAGGCAAAACTGGTGAAGAAGTTCCTCAATGTGTTACCAAGAAGCAAGTTCATACACTTAACAGCTTCATTGGAACAGGTGTTGGACTTGAACAGAACCGGATTCGAAGATATTGTAGGAAGACTTAAAGCGTACGAAGAAAGAATAAAAGTTGAACAAGAAAGTGAGCCGCATGATAGTCTACTTTACTCAAGCACAAACAACAACAGAGGACAAACATATGGAAGGGGAAAGGCTCGGACATCACAAAACAGAGAAAAGAAAGATCGATCAAACATTGTGTGTTTTAGGTGTGATAGAAGAGGACATTTTGCCTCGGTGTGTCCAGAAAGAAGAAAGAAAATTGAAGAGCTGAATAAAGTAGAAAACCATGATGACTCAGAGACGGATGACACTGATGAAGCAGTATACATACATGAAGTGATTTTCCTTAACGAAGAGAAAGTTTTTCCAGAGAAGTTGAATAAGGGAAACAATGAGAGTAATGAGTGGTATCTTGACAATGGAGCAAGCAACCACATGACTGGAGAAAAGGACTATTTCTCAGAGCTAAATACAGAGGTCAAAGGCAAGGTGAGATTTGGAGATGGTTCGAGTGTCAAGATTGAAGGTAAAGGTTCGATCATCTTCAAAACAAAGATCGGGGATCAGAAGTTAATGTCAGGAATCTATTACATTCCGAGTTTAACAAGCAGTATTTTGAGTCTAGGACAAGCTACAGAAGAAGTTTGTGAGGTTGTTATGAAGGATGAGTTTCTTACATTACATGATAAGAATGGAAGACTACTCATTAAAGTAAGAAGCACACCGAACAGATTGTACAAAGTTAAACTGCAGATTGACAAACCAGTGAGTTTTCTCTCAAGACTGAGTGATGATACTTGGAAGTGGCATGCTCGTCTTGGACATTTGAGCTTTAAGACGCTTAAATACATGTCAGCACAAGAGATGGTACAAGGTCTACCTAAGATATCTGCTGACAAACAGATTTGTAGATCATGTCTGGTAGGAAAACAAACACGAGTAAAATTCCCGAAGACGAGTAACTTTAGAGCAACAAAGCAGTTTGAATTAGTACATGCTGATCTATGTGGCCCTATATCACCAACAACACCAGCTCAAAACAGGTACATTTTCGTTTTGATTGATGACTGTACGAGGTACATGTGGACATTGTTGCTAAAGGAAAAGGGAGATGCATTCATGAAGTTCAAGAGGTTCAATGCTATGATTGAGAAAGAGCATGAAGGGAAAATGTTGATGCTGAGAACGGACAGAGGAGGAGAGTTTTTGTCAAAGGAGTTTCATGATTATTGTGAAACAAATGGGATTAAAAGACAACTGACTGCTCCATACTCGCCACAGCAAAATGGCATAGTAGAACGTCGAAAGAGAACGCTAATGGAGATGACTCGTAGTATTCTAAAAGCCATGAATGTCCCAAACTATCTGTGGGGAGAAGGAGTGAGACACTCTACTTATCTTATAAACCGAGTTAAAACTAGATCTCTACGACATCAAACGCCTTATGAAAGTCTTAAGAAGAGAAAGCCGAATGTTGATCATATCCGAGTATTCGGATGTGTGGCCTATGCCAAGATCGAGTCTGTAAGGTTAAGGAAGCTTGATGATCGCTCACAAGCTCTAGTACACCTTGGCAATGAACCTGGAACCAAAGCATACAGACTCTTGAATCCAACAACCAAGAGAATAGTAATCAGCCGAGATGTTACATTTGCTGAAAACCAAGCTTGGAATTGGAAGGGAGAAGATAAGAATGTCAGCTCAGGATCTCAAGTGTTTCAGTTCAAATGGAACGAGCTACAAGAAGATGATGAGGAGTGTGATGGTCGTGAGAGCACTGAACATACTGCAGAAGATATCGAAACTGAAACAGAGGAACTCACTGCAGAGGATACAATGCAGCCAGTGCGTAGGACTCAACGACAAGTACACACACCATCATACTTAAGTGACTATGTTTTACTTGCAGGTATTGAGTGTGAAAGACTTCTGCTTTCTCTTAATGATGAACCATTAAATTATGAGGAAGCTAAAGTGTCCGAAGAATGGAACAAAGCCTGCATTGATAACTGGTAGATAAGCCTTACGGAGTTAAAGTGATTGGTTTAAAGTGGATCTTTAAACTAAAAAGGAATGTTGATGGCTCAATTAATAAGCACAAGGCTAGGTTAGTTGCAAAGGGTTATGCTCCAGTAGCACGCATAGAGACAATACGCTTACTCATGGCACTCTCAGCTCACTATGGATGGGAAATTCACCATTTAGACGTAAAGACTGCCTTCCTACATGGAGTTTTGACAGAAGAAGTGTATGTGACACAGCCTGATGGGTTTGAAAAGAAGGAAGAAGAAGAGAAAGTTTTCAAACTCGAGAAAGCACTCTATGGACTTCGTCAAGCACCTCGCTGTTGGAATACTAAACTTGACAAAATCTTGAGAAGTCTTTTGTTCAAGAAATGCATGAACGAAAGCTCTGTTTACAGAAAGGAGGAAGGTAAGAACTGCTTAATAGTTGTAGTATATGTTGATGATCTTTTTGTGACAGGAAACACACAGAAGATAATTCACGACTTCAAAGCTTCAATGTCAGGAAACTTTGAGATGTCAGATTTGGGAAAGTTGAGCTTCTATCTCGGAATAGAAGTAAAGCAAAAGGAAGAAGGAATAGAGATCAAGCAAGAAGCTTATGCTAAGAAGATACTCAAAGAAACTGGACTTGAAAACTGCAACATGACACACGTGCCAATGGACTTTGGACTCAAATTGTGTAAGGCCAATGAATCTGATCCTGAGATAGATGCAACAGAGTATCAAAGAAAGATTGGTTGTCTCAGATATTTGTTGCATACAAGGCCTGATCTAGCATTCTCAGTAGGAATGCTAAGTCGATATATGCATCAACCTCGAGAATCACATGGGAAAGCATTGAAACAGATCCTCGGGTATTTAAGTGGCACATTGAGTTACGGTTTAGAGTACAAAAGAGGAGGATCAAGGCAGCTAGTTGGGTACAGTGATAGCAGCCATAACGTATAGTGGTAAATCCTGCCATCTCAGACTCCTATTTTCCCTCACGTGTCAACAAGCAAGTTGGGTGCTCTCCCTTAACGTTTAAGCGGCGTATATTGTAGCTGTTCCTGATCCGAGGTGAGCCCGATTCGATCCCGGTGAGACAGCTTGGGGGTCTCTCAGGGATTCAAATCCACGATACTCCTACCATCTGCTTGATCCAGTTGAAAATGGTGCTCTCCCTTAACGTGGTAGGGCTCTGTTTCTTCCACTTCCGCTGCAGAAGAAGTTGGGGGAGGTTACAAAGCGTTCGTAACTACTCCTAGAGGCTTGACGGAGTGAAGCTGTCTGGAGGGAATCATTTTGTTGAAATCAATTCATCCAATATGCGACGAATCTTTTTATTTGATGAAAGTAGTCTTAATTCAAGTTCCAGTGATCAATCTTCTGCGAGTCAATTCACAGTAGTACAACACAAGGACAACACTCAAGAGCCCGAACACTGAACTGTCATAATTGACCCTTCCCCTACAAAATAAGAGTTAATATCGTGTGAGACGATGTCCTATATATCAGATATAAAACTGATAAGAACAAATACTACACTTGATCTTAGCCAAAAGGCTGAGAAAAGAATGATTCTACAAACTTCTTTCTTATAGTTCCAACAATGGTCTTTGCTTAGATACTTATTAATCTCTAGATTGAAATATGTATCACAGTTTAGAAGTGGTTTTTCTTTGAACTGAAAAATTGATGGGGGTTGTTGTTGCTCGATGAGCTACAAAACCCTTCCAAAAATAGGCGTATGCTGTTTAGCACGGAGAGCACACAGTATTCTTTGGTAAAAGGCGAAAGAATAGTTCACTTTGTGTACACCGCACAGCTCCGTAACTAACTAGAATTGCTTACGAGACGTTTATATATAAGTTTATCTTAATGTCATGTGAAGTCAACGACAGAGAAGTACAAGTAAGGTCATGACCATTGCTTCTCTATCTTCACTATAAATATATATATGACAATTGTTTATACATATATCAAGACTTGTGTGTTACATTGTAAGCTTATAAATCAACCAAAACTGCTTAAGATACGATAGCATATCTGATTGATTATTCTTGTTCCTCAACTCTTGATTTATCAATCAATAACGGACGAATAAACAGTTTTTGAATAATCCACATAAACCCATACTTTATTATTCCCAAATCCCTTTAGCTGAAAACATTTCGTATTAATTGATGTGAGTAATCTTTTCAAAGTGTCTCATGATATTAATATATTTCGCTTGAGAAAAAGAAAGGTCTAAAAAAATTTGGACCATTTCTTGATTTGTGCGTGTCATCCTTGCGCAGGGACCATGCTAATCTTCTCTGTATCGTTCCAATTTTATCGGATGTCCCCGAAGAGACAAACCTTATGCCTTATGTTGGTGTATAGATATGGTTAGAGATGTGTTAACTCTGCCGATGTGGGATATGGTATAAGAGAACTAGTTAATATATGGCTAACTATACTTAATTATCTACTTTAAAGCTTTTAGGCCGACTAAATTTTGTTCTTATAGGCCCATTGGAGCTATGGCCAGAACTAGCCTAAATTTTAAATAAGAAACGAACAAATTATAGTTTGGTGTAACTCTTGAAAAATGAATGGCAGGTTCTAGGCTTAATTGCCCACTTCTTATTGATCAGTTTGTAGCTGTAATTAACCGTTCTGATTGGTAAAGAAGAAGGGGTCTATAATGTTGAGTTACAAAAGATAAGATCTTTTCAGGGTAATAAAACAGAAAGCTTCTAAACTGTGATATAGTGGGGTGCGCCAAAGCCTTTGCAGTAGTGCAGCGCATAGGCAACGCTCAAGAGCCCTGACAGTGAACTGCCATGATATTAAACTGATAAGAACAGATACTACACTTGATCTTAGCCAAAAGGCCGAGAAAGGTATGATTTGGATTAGTCTACGCACATCTCTTTTATAGCTTCAACACTGCTTTTTCCTTTTTAATTCTTCTCGATGTGGGATAATTCAGCTTTATAAAAAAAATTAAACCTTATCTCCACTTGCCACAGTCATTCCCCCCGTAAAGAGTATATATATATACTTCTAGATAGAAACACGCATCAGTTTACAATGAATAATGATTGTAAATTTTGCTTTTATTTTGAACTTGAGAATTGATGGAGGTTCCTGTTGCTCAGTGAGCTTCAAAATCCTTCCAAAAATAGGCGTATGCTGTATAGCATAGAGAACCTATGGTATTCTTTAGTAAAGGCGAAAGAATAGTTCGTTTTGTGTTCACTGCTCCTTATCTTGTTTGTAACGAACATGGGAAGTTTATATATTTTAAATTTTATGTTTTGCAAATTAACATGTTGGATATAAACCAGAAAGAATAACAAAACAACTCCAAAGAGACCCGAGCCGAATCTCCCTTTTATCGTGTTGTCGTGGGCTCATGGCTTATTATCAACCAAACTTTAGAGCCTTGTTTCTAAGAGCAACTCTAAAGGTTAAGATAGGTTTATGAGTTTCTAAATGATAAATACTAATATCATTTTGTTTAAATTTAATTTTTATATAAATTTTTATTTTATAAAAAGTTATGTTCAATAAAAAAATAAGCATGACAAAGTGGGATATGTTTAAGAAACATGGTTTCTTATTAAAAAGAATACTAAAAAATAAGAATCCCTCTCAAAAACCTTTTGTTGGAGGTGATTTATAAACTTTGTTATTTTCTTCTCACCAATGTTGGATATAAAATTGAGGGGAAATCGATCTGTCGGTCTAACTTGTTTGTAAAGATATATCCACAGCATTTGCATTAA
The DNA here is from genome assembly GCA_023374145.1 of Lepidium sativum. Classification (NCBI taxonomy): domain Eukaryota; kingdom Viridiplantae; phylum Streptophyta; class Magnoliopsida; order Brassicales; family Brassicaceae; genus Lepidium; species Lepidium sativum. The sequence continues at coordinate 27,830 of JAKUCM010006605.1, read as the reverse complement.
TAAACGATCCTACATTTTGAGAATAATATATTACAACGGGTCAAAAAGTTTGCGAGTTTCTTCTAAGCATAAAGTGCATTTCTTCTATCGATACAAAATGCGTACATGAAAGATAATATTAAGGTCTCCCAAAATGATTCATCTCTAATGCTTTTGTAAATCATAACCCGAACATCGTTCACTTTCACCATTGACGTGAACTTTCCTGAAGTTTTTAAGGAGGTTATGAAGCGGCTCTTGCCGAAGAAGAAGACTTGCCTCGGAACCCAACAACACTTAGTTTTTGTCTAGGTCTTCTTTCGGAACCCTTATTCCCCCTTGCAGCAAGTGATCTGGACCCAACAGTTTTTAGTATTTTTCTTTTCGGCTTTAAAGATTTTTCTGGAGGAGATGATGATTTTCTGGGTTTTGAAACCGAACTTGACTTTCTCATTGGCGTCTTCACACCTGTTGATCTTGTAGGTGTTGATTCCCGTTTGTCTTTGGTGTCTCGTTGCTTGCTCACTGCTCTGATTTGCTTAACACTCCTTCCTTTCTCTTCAGTGATTCGGGTTCTTGCTGCGTCTCTCCTCACATTATCAGTGGTGAGTGACTCCAAGCTCTCGTTGTTTCTCATGGCTTCTTCGATTCTTCCTGCCAACATTTGGTCTTTCCTGCTCACCAGACTCGTCACTTTTCCTGTAAAGAGTAACACGTAAACACCTTAATGCAACTCACAATAATGCTGTAACAAAGAGTACAACAGAAACCAAATCGAATCAAACCAAAAAGTATATGAAAACAGAATTCGACACCCTAGTTGAAACAATCTGAAATACAAAACCGCGTTGACAAGGAGCAAATCTAAATCAAGGAAACAAACCTTTGGCCCCCATGCGAGCAGTTCTTCCTGTGCGATGAAGGTAGTCAATCTAAGAAATACAAGTTAAAACAAAATTAAGGTGTCAAGAGGAGTGGATCAACAAGTTAAGAAAAGAAAGAATAAGGATCATAGGAAGGGACATTTGGCCAAGATACTTACAGAGTTTTTCGGGAAATCAAACATGACTACATGATCAACATCGAGATCCAGACCCCTTGCAGCCAAATCTGTGCACACCAGCGTCGGACAGTCTCCTTCTTCGTCTTTGAACTTTTTCAAATTCTCAACTCTTGATAAAGGAATGCAAACCAATTTCGCACCTTGATTAAGCAATGTATTCCTCAAGCATGGATTACACTTTAAGATAAACTGTCTAATCCTACCTTTGTTCTGCTGGAACTTCGCCGTGATAATTTACAGTGGAGATCTGGTTTTCAGAAAGAAAGTGATCAACGGCACGACTGGAGTTCAAAGTGTTACAGAAGACCATCACCTTGCTCCCTTTGGCTAAACTAGGTTCGAGAACCTGCATCCTCATCAAACAGAAGTATGTATAACTACCATATAAGTACCATATGCACATACCAGAAAGAATGTGCATGTATATTGGACACATTTGACCCCAAACAAAAACCCTAACATGTCTTATTGCCTTAAAAAAGCAGAATCTTAATGATGCATTTTACCTGTAGAAGTGCTTCTAGTTTATCTTCGCCACCTGAAAGCTTAATGAAGTCATGACGAGCGTTTGCTATCTTTTTATGCAATGTTGATGTTCGCAAATGCTCTATCCCGTCAAACTCCTCATCGATTAACTTCTGAACAGCCTGAAAACTCACAGTATACATTCATACCTTATCTTAAGTTCAAGATTCAAAGAGAAACAGTTAATAAACCATAACTTAGCAAAGAAATGGTGCAAGCATGTAATATTAAGCCCAATAAACATGTACATACTGTTGTCATAGTAGCAGTCACCAAGACGGTTTGAAAGCCTGGGTCATTCGTTTTTAACGCACGCTTGTTCAGTGGAGCAAGGAATTTTCGAATCTCAGGACCAAAGCCACGATCAAACATAGTGTCTGCCTCATCCAGCACCTGGGTAAAAAGATTCTCATTGATCATCGTTCCATATAGATCCCAAAACCATAAGTATCATGGAACATAATGTCAAGATTTCAAAATGGAGCGTACCAAATATGCGATATCTCCATAGACCATGTTTCCTTCTTCAATATGCTGAAGAATCCTACCAGGGGTTCCAACAACCATGTCGATTGCATTGTTTAGAGAATCCTCCTGCGGTCTAATCCGAGAACCACCACTAACCAATATAGATCTAAACCTCGCATGGTGGCTTATGGACTTTGCCACACGGTAAACCTAGTGCAGACTCCTTAATTAGTTTATCTTTGGCCATTTCTCTGTCTTTAAACATGTATATATATATATATATAATAGACTGCATAAAATACTATGTTCACATATTAGATCATTCTATAAGAAGGCAGACAAGTCTTTCTGAAAAATCAATAACTTTTCCAAATTTTTTCAACAACCGCAATTTCATATGGTTCCAGTAGTTAAACTAAACAAGAAAACCACATTTACAATTTCCAAAGATGTGCAATTATCGAGAGCATGAGTAACTAATCTTGGAAAACATACATACCTGTTCAGATAATTCTCTTGTGGGACATAGAACAACAGTTCTCGGACGCCTAGGCTTTGTTATTTTACCAAGGGTTGCCTCATCCTCTCTCATCAGCTGCAAAATCAAGTAAATACAGCTTAAACCGCCAAGTTTACAAAAACATCTATCAAACTCGAACGTACATTTGTCTGAAAACATTCTACACGGCAGTAACCATGTGGAATATCATTTACAAAACTCTAGGGAATCAACGAAATATTAGAACCAAGAGAGCTATTATCACAAGGAAACAAATAAAATCAGATATTGTCAATATATACAAACTGTTACATGGTATCAGATCAAGAGAATTAGACTTTCACTGTTTAATCTACAATTGTTTCACTTTCTCGATTAAAACAAGATGTATTGACAAGCAAACATTTAAAGAGCCAAACACTGTGTACTGTATGCTGAACATTCATACTATGAAATTCAGAAAAGGTAATGACCCATGGAAATAATAAGAGTGGCGAAAGTAACCTGAACAATAGGGAGCAAGTAAGCAAGGGTCTTGCCGGAACCAGTATGCGAGCCCAAGACGACGCTCTTACGTTCCATAACAGCAGGTATTCCGATACACTGAATCTCCGTAGGAACTTCAATGTTCAACTCTTGTAAAGCTCCCATTACTTCCTCACTTAACCCCAACTCCTCGAAATTCTCAACTGACTTCTTATTCTTCTTCCTGTTACTGAGTTCTTCCTCTATACCAACAACACTACTCGGTCTCTGTTGTGGTGGTTTTGCCGATTCTTTCAAATGTCGAAGCCGAAGCCTTTCAAGTAAAATCGTGTGTTTCAATTGATCCGGATCTGAGATATTCGTTTCCGTCGTTGGAACAGTGGCGGAGGCGGCGGCGCAAATAGGGCGAAAAGTGTACTGGAATCTAGAGGAAGGTTTGTGGAGACGGAGAAATGGGAATAGGTAAGGGATTCTAGAGAAAGTGAAGAGAGAAGAAGAAAGAGAGAGTGAAAGGATTGTTCTAGAAGCTCCTACCATAGCTTTTTCGCGCGTGTGTCCTTAGTGAACTACGACGAAGAAGGAGACTGAGAGGTTATCGGAAGGTTTATGAGATGTTCATGGAGGTCATTTGGTACGAGCGATGAAGAAGATGATAGGTTTTTGCAAGTGAAGTGACACACTGAAGCCTTCGAGGCCCATTTTTGGCCCATTAGAGTACTTATAGGCCTGTCTACAAATTTATGTTTGTGATAAGTAGCCTACATTAGTGAGTGATCACTTTTATGTAACATAGTTTTCGAATATTATACATGCAAAATGAACGTACAGTAGTAACATCCCACAAGATGAGTGAAAAATGTGGAACCGAACTGAAGCCGTGAGGTACATAAGTTATCTCGTCACACATGGTTTAAGAGCAACAATGGTTCTTCCAAAAACAACAATTTGTCCAGCAGAATCTATTGATCATAGCGACTCTTCCAATCAACTAAAATATGATCGAACGGCGAAAATTGCTTCTAAAAGCTTATCGTTCTGCAACTCAAGAGTACATCAACCTTCAATGAGTTCATAGGGAAAAACGAATGTAAGCAAATCCTGAAATCTGCGATTCAGCAAGCGCATCCACCTCCTTTTGGCTCGTTTTCAGTCACTGCATCTGGTATGGCTTGAAAGTATCTGCAATTTTATAAGTAGTATTCAGCTTACTAATGATGGTCGAATTTGTCAGCACAGAAATTAATCAGTTCTAATTTATCAACAAACTTGGATGCAGTATCAGATTCTCGGGTTTCTACAGCTAAAACATCATATTTAGACATCGATTTTGATTCTACATTAATGAGACTCTTGAGTTTAAGATTTACACTATCAAAAACAGTGGTAAAACCAAATTATTTAGAAAGAAGAAAGCTATGTGTACCCAAGATCTCTGTGCTATACATTTCAGTAGTATCTTAATTCAGTCAAGCTTTCATGGTTTCCAATATCTCCAATACTAGGCTAAACCAAAGAGAAAACTTACATATCCTGTTCATGTTCGTTCGCAAGAGCAGTTTTGGCAATAGTTAAGAAGGCTTCATCAACATTAAAGTCTTCTTTTGCTGATGTCTCGAAATAAGGTATGTTACCATTTGAAACACACCAGTCAGCTGCTTTCTTCTCAGAGACCTGTATTATAAGATGATTAAATTAGACTGAGTAAAAGACTCTCTCTCTCCAAGCACGATGTAAAACGTTTCATTATTTTCTTCTTACCACTCTACTGCTCCCTCCATCTACGTCAACCTTGTTTCCAAGCACTATAAACGGAAATGTCTTTGGATCCGATGGACTCGCCTGGGCAGTCAACAATGATGTCATGCAGAGACAGGGAAATGATATATGTTAGCATATTATAAATTGTACATGGATTGAAAGTGTATAGCAGGAAATCAAACTGAATAAGCTTTAGTGGATCAATGAATTCTAAAACTATTACAAACACGGGATAAATTTAGTAATAGACTTGGATTAACCAGTAGAAGGAGGACCATGTAAAGGCAGATGAAAAACATGTTACATAACTCAATCATCTTGTTTTCTAATGGGAAAACAAAACTTCAGGTATGGCCCTGAGAACCAAAAGCTTTTCAGACCACATCACCAACAAAGAGTTTTAAATAAGGAGTTTGTAAAGCGAAATGTTATAGATTGTGACTCTATATAGTCGAAGTTGACAATTTGCACAAAATAGAAGTACCATAATTTACTGTTCCATGTATATAGCATAACAAACAAGGCAAACCATAGCCAATCTCAAAATAGCACATAACATTAAAGTATAGTAAAGCATAAAAAGACTGTAAATTGCTAAGAACCTGTTTAAGAAACTCCTCGTGCCAATTCTCGAGGGAATCAAATGACTTCAACACATTAACATCATAAACCAAGGCACAACAATCTGCTCCTCTGTAGAAAGCAGCACCAAGACTCTGGAATCTCTCTTGTCCAGCAGTATCCCAAATCTAAAAAGACATTACCAAAAGTGAATAGTGAAATATTAAGAAAGTAATTTCAAAAGAAACCCTGACAAAGACAAAGCACAAACCTGTAAAGTCACAAGCTTATCACCAATCTGAAGTTCCTTCGTAACGAAATCAGCACCAATAGTCGCTTTATACTGTAAACTAAACTTCTTGTGCACATATCTAAAGTCAATCATTAAGAATTTACCCCAATAAAGGAATCACAGTACCAAAAAGTGTAAAGAAACCCGATTTCTCCCAAATGCATCCACGAAAAATAACGAATCTCTAACAAATTAAACCAAAAAAAAAATTCAAAGAAATTGCACCAATCTCTGAAATAACTTGAATCAACTCGTATGATTTTTAATCAATTGAAAGGATACTGATTCATCAAAGAGGTCTTACCAACCCTGAAAACCGAAAATCACAGATCAAATTGAAACATCGAAAATGAGAAAATACGCAGAATATCAAAAAATAAAATAGACATTGGATTCCATACCCACTATCACCGAGGACAATGACCTTGAGCAAAGTACGTCTTCTAGTCGCCATTGTAATCGAATATTAGTGGAAGAGCGTTAAAGACTCTGTAGATCTCGGAGACGAGTGCGTAGAGAGAGGGATTGGTGAACAATGTGAGGATTTTGGGATCCAAATTTTCTATGTTTCTTATCGTATTGAAAAGAATCCGAAGAAGGAAACTAGGAAATAGTAAAGGAGCGCCAATTAGATCCCGGTCATTTTCGGTTCCGAGCCTGATTTATCTGATTTTTACTTTATTTTCTTATCCTATCTATTCATTGAAGAGCACACCATTTTACTTTTTACACGTGCAGTGCCACGAAATAAGTCTTTCTTTTTTGTTGTTGTCAAAGCACGAAATATCATCTAAATATAATATATTTAAAAATATTTGTTAGATTAAAACGAAATTAAGTGTTAATTATTGAAGTATAGTAAATCTTTGTAAATTACTACAATAATTTTTTTAATATTATATATATATTTTGTTCTTTTCTAATGAAGAAAAAAAGATAATTACGAAAATACCATTAATGAAATCTGTCACGTAAGCGATCAACTCTACCACATTAAAAGAGTGCAACGTAGTAGAGTTAGATTTCCAGCGTAGTAGAGTTAAAGTGTGCTTAATAGAGCTGACATGAATGAAAAATCGTGTATAGTAGAGTTAGAATTCCAGCGTAGTAGAGTTAAAGTGTGCTTAGTAGAGTTAGATTTCCAGCGTAGTAGAGTTGATGTTTGCACTTTAATCAACTCTACCACACTAACAGCATGCAACATAGTAGAGTTAGAATTCCTGCGTAGTGGAGTTAAAGTGTGATTAGTATAGTTGATATGAATGAAAAATCGTGTATAGTAGAGTTAGATTTCCAACGTAGTAGAGTTAAAGTGTGCTTAGTAGAGTTAGATTTCCAGCGTAGTAGAGTTGATGTTTGCGTTTTAATCAACTCTACCACACTAACAGAGTACAACGTAGTAGAGTTAGAGTTCCAACATAGTAGAGTTAAAGTATGTTTAGTAGAGTTGACATGAATGAAAAATCGTGTATAGTAGAGTTAGAATTCCAACGTAATAGAGTTAAAATGTGCTTAGTAGAGTTAGATTTCTAGCGTAGTAGAGTTGATGTTTGCGTTTTAATCATCTCTACCACACTAACAGAGTGCAACATAGTAGAGTTAATTTTGGAAAAATAGCTCGTACATGTCGTGAAAGCATTCATTCTTGAATAATAGAGTTAACTATTGTAGAGTTATTTAGTAGAGTTAATTCTTTTGTGGTAGAGTTAGTTCCTAAGTAGTAGAGTTAACACTGCCTTCAGCAGAGTTAGTTCCTTCTTAGTAGAGTTAACACTGCCTTTAGTAGAATTATTTATTATGTGGTAGAGTTAACACTGCCTTTAGTAGAGTTAATTATTATGTGGTAGAGTTAACACTGCCTTTAGTAAAGTTATTTATTTTATGGTAGAGTTAGACCACCTATGGTATATCGATTGGTCGAGTTAGTTATTGTATGGTATAAACGAGTACGGTAGAGTTACTTCTTGTTTGGTCGAATATTGTACTTGTTTATGGTTGAGTTAATTCTTGTTCGGTAAGTCTGTGATATGTGTCTTGCGAACAACGTTGCTTCTTTTTGCTGAATCCATCTATCTAAAAGAAAACAAATAACTTAGTATCAAAGTCAATAAAAAACTTGTACAAGCATCAAGATATACAAACTATTACCTTTGTATGATTAAGATGAAATTGGTTCTAGAAAAGTGTAGAAGCTTTTGATATATTGAAAGGTGAAGATATAACGTTTTTGGCAAAGGTGAAGATGGAGAGTTTAGAAGAAGTCTATGTGAAAGGTTCTTTGTTACACAAGCTTCAATGTAAACAATATTTTCCAAGATAACTCATTATAACGATTAGACTCTTCAGTTTCCCTTTACTTTATATTTTAATTGTTATAATGAGTATATCTTGGCGATCGTGTCCAATATTAAACATTATTAACATCCACGGCCAGTAGAAGTTGTTAATATTATGAGATGATGGATTTAGATCGTGTCGACGTCTCTCATCCACTCTTCTTCCTTCTGTTTTTTTTCTCTTTCCCTTTCTTCACCTGCTCTATTGAACTAGCACTACGCTTGCTCATCCTCTCCTCGACATAAGCATATGCCTTCCTCTTATTACACATAAATGAGCTCTATTACACATAAATGAGCTCTACTATACTTGAAAACAACTCCACTATACTTGAAATTGAACTCTACTATACGTAAATAAACTTTACTAGTAGCATAAATAAACTCTACTATACATAAATGAACTCTATCAATCACCTAAACCAACTCTATTACGAAAGCAATTTACCTTTCCATTGTTTCCTTGCTCCAACTTCACAATTTCCTTGGGTTCAATGGTTTGTTTTTTGATTGGTCTCCATCGTAGAATGAGGATGTCACCTTCTCTTTGCTCCCCAAATATTTCAGCTTGTATGGGGATGGACTCAAATGCGCATATCAGAAGTGCGTGCACAAACCCGTGTAAAGTGTAATTACTGGACTTTTTGTAAGCTGCAATTTTGATCGATCTGATCAGTTCTAGAAACGCCACTCTTCCCCATGGATGCGTCTTGAATATCTCCAAATCTACAACCAACTTCGTAGCACTAAAAGGGAGCCTACTATTTGTGTGGCAACCATAAATCCCTACATGAAAAACCACTAGCAAGCCTACCATTTTTCTCTTCTCGAAAGACCACCCTCTACATCTCCCCAACACGTCTTTCAACTCTACCCATTTAGGGTCTTCATCAATCCCCAAACCAATATCTTCTCAAAGCTCTCTGTGGGCAACATCTGCCACACTAAAAGCCTCCTCGAAGTTATCGCAATTAAGCTGGTGATTTCTGCGAACTCGTGTAGAGAAAACCTTGTAGGTCGAGACCGAAACAACACATATATCTTATACTTCTTCTTCATCACTAGTTGATTCATCAACATGTACTGTATATGCCTCCCAATAAAGGTGTAGTCGAAGTCTGCTAGCTTCAGAAAAATGCTTACGCAAGTGTTCTCCTTTATGTCTACATATGCATCTTCACTAATACCCTTGATCATATTATTGATGTTTTTAAGATTGCATAAATGGTTGATGCTTCGATTCTTCATCACCGGTAGACCGTGTGTGAGAACCTTCTTCGGGTACTTCATTTCTGTCATATCTAAAGATGAAAACAAACGATAAACATTTAAAAACCCAACTCCATTACAGGTGAATAAACTCTACTACACGGAACTCAACTCTACCAAACGTCAAACTAACACTATTACACTTCACCCTACAAGCAAGCCAACTCTACCACACTACACGTCAACTCTACCACACTACAATCTAACTCTACCAAACGTCAGACTAACTCTAATCCAACTTTACCACACAACAATCTAACTCTATCATACGTCAGACTAACTCTACTATACGGAATCCAACTCTACCACACTACAACCTAACTATACCCCACTACAACCTAACTATACCCCACTACAAGCCAACTTTACCACACTACAATCTAACTCTACCAAACATCAAACTAACTCTACTACACGGAATCCAACTTTACCACACTACAACCTAACTCTACCACACTACAAGCCAACTCTACACACTACAAGCCAACTCTACCACACTACAATCTAACTCTACTACACGGAATCGAACTATACCCACTACAACCTAACTCTACCAAACGTCATACTAACTCTACTACACTAAGCATATATTTACTACACTAAGCCTATATCTACTTCACACTTACCCTCACAACTAATTACAAACTATATCACATTGGCTCAGACCGGGGAAGAACTCTACTTGACAAACACAGAAGAAAAAGATGAAGAACAAAAACTCAAATGTCGCGAAATCGAGAAACCCAAATGTCGCAAAATCGACAAACTCAATGTCTACGTAAACAACAAACCCAAATGCCCTCACAAAAAAGAAGAAGAGGAAGAAGAAAAGAAGAAACTTACCTTTGATAAATAAACAACACGACAATGAAGACAACGAGTACGAAGAACAAGAAGAAGAAGAAGAAGACAACGAGTATGAAAAACAACGAAGAAGACTTTGAGTAAGACGACGAAGAAAATTAAGAAAGGTTAACGATGACGGTTTACAGTATAGGTTTCTTTCTTTTTTCTTTTGTGAAATTAACCAGAGAAGAACAAGAAAATCGAAGAAGAAAACAGTTTTTGTTTCAAGGGTGTAATCGTAATTACATCCTTGACGCTTTTTTTTTGAACAAAAACTGTTTTGGTAATTATAATTTTTCTCAATTCTTTCTATATTTAATGTTTAAAAGTATTTTTACTTTTTATTTTAGTTTGTGTGCAATAAAAAGTATTTTAACTTTTCTCAACTCGGATTATATAAAAAAACATATTATTCAAGATTAAAACGATAAAATGTAAATAAAATATTAGAGTTGGCAGAAAACAGAAATATTCATATAAAATTAAAGCTCAAAAGAAAAACATAAATCCAGATAAACTAGAACATAAAAGGAAATAAATTTTGAAAATAATGACTTGAATAGGTTGAACGAAGTTACTATAAAATAGCCAGAGCTAGTGACGAACAGTGACGGAGGTATCATAGGAGAGGGGGTGTCAACTGACACCATAAAAATTTAAACATTATAGAATTTGGTTTTTGAAATAAAATAGACCTATTTAACAATTATTTTTGAACTCCTATCAAATATACAGTCAAGTAAAACCCATTAAAAATTAATGTGACGATATTTTGGAATATAAAATAAACAGTAATTACTAGTTTTGACATTAAACGTGATTAACTTTAGTTGGTTTATTTATTTATTATACTGAATCAATATTATAATACTTTTTTCAATCAATTTAAAACAAATTTCTATGTCCGATTATATATAAAATATATTGTTTGTTACGTTAACTTACTTTCAAACCAGAATATTTATAAGTCAATTTCAGTATACCAAAAATAAACTTAAGATCTATGAATATTTTTTAAAAATAAGATAAAAAAGAGTACTTTATAACTTACTGTTTTTTTAGAAAAGACCAAGCCAAAAACAAAATCGACCAATTTTTGACATCTTGAATAAAAACTAAGAGAAAAGTTTAACCTCGATCATTTCAAATAGCAGGAACATGGAGCGAACCAACCTCAACATGGTAAAGACCAAGCCTGAAAGAGCACATCCGCATATTAAAACCAAAGATGAAACTAAACAATCAATTTGGAACAAACATAACCAATACCTTAACCAAACCCAAACTAACTAACCTACTCTGGTTCAACACTAAACTTAACCTAAACAAAGCTCCTAACTATGCTAATCCTAACCAACAACATGACATAGAAGACCACCCACAGAGACACCAAGGAGAAGGAAATGATTACCTCTAGAAAGCTTGGAGAAGAAGCCGGAGAAGAAGCCGCATGAGAAGTTCAACACCATAGCTAGCCACCACCAAAGAAACTTCGTCGACTTTTATTGGACTAGGGCATGGAAACCAACAAAGCGAAAGGCAACGAAAGCTCAACTCTTGAAGAACTGAGAACTCATCAACACGAATCTATCACCACTGAGAAAGGACAACCCTCAGAAGTTTCGACCAAACGGGTGAACGGTGGTGGTGGTGATAAGGGAGCCACCATCCACTCTAAAATTTGGAGAAAAAATGTTAAAGTAATAGAAAAGAAAAAATTTATTAGAAAATTATTAGATTTCTAATAACTCTTCCGGAGTTATGATTGCCTTGGGTTCCCTAAAGCATATTTTCGATGTGATTAATCTTTTAGAGATTATATAACAATATTTATGCATAATTCAAGTCGTTTATAAACTGCCTAATTTATGAGATTGTAATTTTTCATATACTGACTGTTTAGTCCAATTTTTCAGACAAGCTTTATATATACTTGATTTCATGTTGTAACTTATGGCCAATAATTTTCTAGATGTTCAACTTATTGAGTTTCTTTAACTCTCTCTCGAGATGATAACATTTCATGTCTATCCTTCTCGAATTAAATCCCACTTCAAGACCAATTACATTTCCAATACTTGTTATGAACATGTACTATGTATCAAATCCTTATGATGTGAGATTTTTCTACTTAGAGATTGCTTAATAAAACTAACATATTTAATGAACTTGATCAACCAAAAATGGTGATTCATCTTTCATGATGATCATTTTATTTATTGAAGACATGTTGTGTCAAAAACTTCAGGTTTTTCGAGATTTATTTTCAATAACATTTATATTAATACTGAACTTGAATGGTTTAGACCAGTTATGCTAAACAGTTATGCTAAAGTTTATTGTCATATAAACTTTTTGGCATCTTTATACATGTCTCGATTATGTACTCTTATAGAATATTCACTCTACATGAACAATTTCATTTTATGGAAACATTTACTAAACTAGAGGAGTGTTCTTGCATGTTTGAAGCGCTTTTGCTATTCTGGAGCGTTTTTATTTATCATATTGTATTTTTCCATGTCCACACCCATTTTCATATCCATCTCGTCCATCATCCATCACTACTTCGATCGAGTCCTACTGATCATTATACTTCTAAAGATGTGATATTCACATCTGTCAATGAAAATGATCCAATGGAACGATATTGATGGTTTAACACCATAAATTTATTATTTTGTGTGATTGCCAAAGATCTTCAGAATCTAACATATTCATCTATTAAATCGTCATATATATGGTGGAATAAAAAAATCATGCATTTTCTCTTTAAATGCATCATTGTTGCAACTGCACATCTTATATAATTATTTTTTGAGATATCGAGGACAGCGATCTCGATTTTAGCCAAATTTGATATGAGAACTGATTTTGTCTTCTGGACAAAATTTATATTATCGTTCTTCTCGAACGTTTCATAAATGTCTTCTGGAAATTTTAAATTTATCATTCTTCTATAACATTTTCATATATATTTTCTAGATATTTTATTTTACCGTTCTTCTGAAATATTTATAAAATCAACGATGAAGACATAATCTAACATGCCAATCGATTCAGGAAAAACATTGCCTATCATTTCAAAAGTAATATTTAGGTATAAGGATCAAATCACATCTGCGACATATTGACTATTATAACAACATATAAATTAAACATAAATTAAATTATAACAGTATATGAAATTGAATTTAAACGAACATAATAAATTAAGTATACATAAATATGGGGAGCGGATTACTCAAAAGCATATCCTCTTCATAAAATAAAAATTTGAGATAAATTAAATTAGATGTTTTGGAGATTAGAATAAAGCAATGTGTTAATAATCTGTTATGAAATGACTTTTTAAGCGAATATAAAATATAATAATGATGTTTGTGTAATTGACAAGAAAGCAAAATGAAAAGAGACTGATGGAGAACGAAATGTACAGAAGATAAGGAGTGAGTATATTAATAAGAGAAATTAGGTTGAATATACAAAAATTATTCTAAACTGAAAATACCACATTCCATGTAGAGTAATTACCAGATTGTCTATAAAAGAAGATTAGATGATATGGTAATTAATTTTCTTTAATACCGTACTAGCATTTTTGTATGTTACTGTAACATTTATCGGGTAAACAACCAGACATTAATAAATTTTTTTACGTGGTACAGTCCGGTTTAACGGTACCATTCTTATTATAGTTGTGTAATGTAGGTAAATTATTAGTATTGGGTAAAATTATTGTTAACCTATAAATTACTGTAACATTACATTATAATTACGTATAAATTATTTGGTATCACGTGAAGTCATTATAATCATTAACCTATAATTATTTGTTGATGCTAACAATAAATTGGAAGAGATGTACCTTGAGGAGAAGATTTATTGGAAGCAAAAAATAGAAATTAATAGTTAAAAGAAGGTGATGAGAATACAAAATATTTTCACGCCAAAGTTAAACAACGACGAACACATAATAGAATAATGGGGTTAGTCGATGGTACTGGGACATGGGTAAGTAAAAACGCAGAAATAGTACACACAGCAACGACATATTTCACACAGCTGTTTTCAAGTAATGGGTCACTGGAGGTTCAGGTTCCGGAAATTGAACCACGAATTATAGATTTTGATAATCAATTATTGATGAGACCAGTAGATGAATTAGAAGTCAAAAATGCTCTATTTTTGATGAATCCAGGTAAGACCCCCGGTACAGACGGTATGACGGCACCGTTTTATCAATACTCTTGGGAAATTGTGAAGACGAATTTAATATCTTTGGTAAATAATTTTTAACAAAGACGGAGTTTGATAAATGTTTAAACAAGACAAATATTTGTCTAATTCCAAAGATACCTAGACCTACTAGTATGACGGAGTTTCTTCTAATTAGTTTATGCAATATTAGCTATAAGATTATTTCCAAGATTTTATGTCCGCGTTTGAAACGAGTTCTTCCAAAGTTGGTTTCAGAAACGCAATCGGCTTTTGTGGTTGGGCGTCTAATCTCGGATAATATTTTGATTGCTCAAGAAATGGTCCATGCTTTGCGAACAAATAGTTTGGTGTGGGGCAGTTTCATGGCAATAAAGACAGATATGAGTAAGGCTTATGATAGGCTGTAATGGAATTTTGTCCAGGCTCTTTTATCTAGATTAGGATTTTGTGAAAAATGGATAAGGTGTATTATGTGGTGTATTACTAGTATGGAGTATTCAATACTGATCAATGGGGTTCCGGAGGGTAGAGTTATGCCTCATCGGGGCTTACGTTAGGGAGATCCTTTGTCACCATACTTATTCAATTTATGCACTGATGTATTTATTGCTAAAATTAATAAGGCTATAACTCAAAATCTAATTACAGGAATTAGGATTGCACGGAACAGCCTGGCAATCTGACATTTGTTATTTGCGGACGACACAGTGTTCTTCTGTAAAGCTATCCCGGGGAAGAATATGAATTAGTTTCGGGGCAGAAGATAAATTTTGACAAGTCGTCAATTCAATTTGGTAAAAGAGTAAGACAAGAGGATATAGATATTATCAAGAATATTGTGGGTATTAGGAATGTGGGAGGTCTAGGGTTGTACATGGGCTTACAAGAGTGTATTAGTGGTTCCAAAACAAAAGTCTTTGCGTACGTGGCTGAAACTTTGGAAAACAGGGTCGCCAACTGGACGACCCAGATTTTATCTAGAGCTGGGAAGGAAATTTTAATCAAATCAATATTAACAGCGCTGCCATCCTATGTGATGGCATGTTATAGATTGCCCAAAGTGGTTGTCTGGACAATTCAATCCACCGTGGCCAGGTTTTGGTGGGCGAATTCGGGTACATCCGGAGGAATCCATTGGAAAAAATGGGGAAATTTATGCCAACCTAAGTCTAAAGGCGGAATGGGCTTCTGGCTGCTAGAGGATTTTAATACAGTGTTACCAGCTAAACAGTTGTGGCGACTATTAGAATTCCCTGAATCAGTGTTAGTTAAAGTGTTGAAAGGGAAATATTATAGAGATCAGAGTCTGTTAGATGCACAACCACTAGCAGGATCATCCTATGGGTGGCGGAGTCTCATTTCTAGAAAAGAGTTGATTACTTCCGGACTAATTAGGAAAATAGGTGATGGGAGTCAGATTAGAGTGTGGAAGGATCCTTGGATCCCGGATGCCTATCCAAGACCAGCTTTTTGGTCAGATTTATGTGTTTTCCCAGATTTGATGGTTGGTCAATTCATTGACCATAATACTGGGAAATGGCGGGAACAGCTGATTCGACATTATTTTGAGCCTCGAGATGTCCAATTAATACTGGCAATTCGGATTCCGAAGGGCCAACATATGGATAAGTGGAGTTGGCACTTTACAAAATTTGGGAGATATTCGGTTAAGTCGGGTTATTCCCTATTGGCAGAGAGAAGTGGAGAAGCTCCGCTTCAATTTGGACCATACTTTGATATTTTCTTTCAGAGTCTGGAAGTTAAATTGTCCAAATAAAATAAAGCACTTTTTTGGCAGTGTTTGTTAGGGTGTTTAGCGGTCTTTCAGAATTTGACCAGAAGGGGTATTGGCGGGGATTCTCGGTGTCTGCGGTGTGCGGCAGAGTCTGAGACAATAACCCATATACTGTTTGACTGTCCCCCGACCCTACAGGTTTGGGCTTTATCCCCTATACCATCAGGTTTGGGGGTATTACCGGGGGTTTAATCTGGGCTAACCTAGACTATTTGTGGTCACGACTTCCGGATCAGGGGGATTGTGGAAGTTTTCCTTGGATCATTTGGCATATTTGGAAGTCTATAAATGGATTCTGTTTTTTGAATATTGATTTAGATCCCAGAATGGTGTTGCAACGAGCAATTTTTGATTATAAGGAATGGGCTCTTGCTCGTCATGGGTCTATGGTTCCGTTAGACGTTAGTAGGTCTAAGGTCGATTCGTCTAAGTCGGCAATGATTTTTCCTACCACAGCCAATCAGTCGTTCACAGGGTATAGATGCTTTGTGGACGCTTCTTGGAAAGACACCGATCTGTATTCTGGATTCGGGTGGATAGTTTTTCCAGATTCATTGGATGGATTATTATCGGGATCAGAGCAAGGTTACCGTTGTCTTACGGTTTTGCACGCTGAGGTGAAAGCAGTCATTCGGGCTCTGGGGGCACTGGTTGAGCGTCAAATTCTGGAAGTGGAGGTGTCTACGGATTGTGAGACGGTGTGGTGCATTTTCAATTAACGCGAGGAGTGGCCGGCGTTTGAGATATATCAAGAGGAGTTCCAGCAGTTGCGGTCTCTTTTCATGGTGTGTTCCTTATCTGTCATCCCATGGTCGATGAATTCGAAGGCTGATGCTCTGGCCCGGTTCGTGAGGGTTTACGGGCCACCACCCTAACACTTTTTAAACTGTTAATACCTTTATATTATGCCATTGTCGTTGACAAAAAAAAAAAAAAAAAAAAAACCCTGTATCCTTTTATACAATTCGTAAGATTTATTGGGTTAACTACCATGCGTTAATAACTTTTTTTAACTCCTCAAATTTATCGTGATCTAGAGCGTCGGTTATAGCTTTCAGAGTTTTATTGACATAAAATCATGTATCATGTTAGATAACCAACAAAATATGTACACACATCTCATCACTGCAACAGGGACACACATGTAATGTAGCTCCTAACTACATTCTCATACATCGTACACTTTTGTCATTCAAATATTTAAGTGGCTAACAATGTTTATCCACTATTAACATCGTACACTTGTCACATTATAACACAATCAAGGGCTCGAATGTCATTCTAGTAACAACCATCCCACCACACACGGTTTACCTCAGATTCTCAACGCTACCACTTACTTAACATACTAACATTATTCACATCTAGTAGCTAACTCTGCATTGCAAGTATGAATTTTGTTAGCAGCTATTTATCACATTAGCGGGCTATCTAGTCCTTTTGAATATATCCTACAACTTAGCATCCAAATCGGTCATTACTCTTTAACACGCTCACACATGAAATCTTTTTTCAATTACATTTCTCCCCTTCTCATTCTAACCTAAACTGAACACACTACAGACCACGTCTTATCACAACGCTAAAACACTAGGTAAGAGCCATGTTAACAAATAAAGAATTCACTGCTCATTTCTTTGTCAGATTCGCCATAGTTTATCACGTGATACAAGAGGTTTTCACACATTAAAATATCAATTAACCTCTCGTGTGTATCGTGTTGATGTACTACTAAAAGATTAAATCTACGGAGAATCTAGAATCAACACACTAGAATTGCAAGAATTTGAACATAAGCTATATCAATAGATAAGAGAATTTGATAAATTAAAACTACTCAACACAAACTATAAACAGATTAGACTCAAACTAAGAAACTAACTCAAAACAAATAACCAACAAATTAAACAAGGATAAAGCACAAACTAGCAATAGGTTTTTGGAAAGACAGTTGATCAAAGGGAATAGTAATCAAATCATTGATGTATAAAGACTCATTAAGAACCATCGTAGGACATGAGACACTACAATAGAATATCCCACTTTCATTGCAATGAACCCTTTCCTAGTCAATAAATCAAACTAACTCTCGTTGTCGATTCAAAAACTAACAAGCATTACAAACAAGCTTACTAAGACCATTATCCGCCATAACTTCAACTCTCATTGGTTAGGAAAAAATAACTCACAAAAAATCATTTCAGAATTTCATCAAACACCTCTTGGACGATAAACTTCCTAACTTCTAAATCATATCGATCAAGTTGAATATAGCCTTAAAATCACTATAAGTGAAGAAATATATATATATATATATATATATATATCTCAACTTAAGCACAAGACTCAACTATCAAATCCTAAGATCTGGCTAATGATCGACCTATCTTTTCACTAGTCACACATCACAAATGAAGAACAAAACAACCAAAATGAAATAAACAAACAAATAAATATAATGAAAGAATAAAGAGAAAAAGTAAACAAATCTCAATAGATGAAAGATAATGATCCAAATATCATAATTTCCAAAAGAGTTTCCAACTATTTTTCCTCTCTAATTAAAATTCTTTCAAAGATTCTTTTATGTTCCCAACCCTTAAACAATAGGGCTTTAAAATTTTAAAACGGAATCATGTAGCCTCTGCACATATCCACAAACAACCAGAGATAGACACTTTTCCCAATCCCATGTCCCAATATTTTATTATTTTTATCAAACAGTCCATTCCATAAACCAATTAGGGATAAAATCGACCTAATCACGACAAAAAGCTACGAATTATAGCTAAGGCATACACCTTATTAGAACATCTTCATCCATGGAGTTATACTTTTATTAAAAATTTTATTTTCTTAAACATTTTTTAAGAGGTTCTTCAATCAAATAAAGCCACATGACATGAAAGTATTTTAAAAAGTGAGTAAAGGGTATCTTGAAACTCTTAAACAAGAGACCCTCCGTTTTCTCTTCTTTCTTTTTTTATTATTTTAATAAGTTTTTAGTTAAGAAACTTAGTAAAAACCTGCGTTGGAGCTGGTCTTACACTAAATTTTTTTGTATGTTCACCTAAATTACTCTATTAATAATCCTTTTGAATTACATAAATATGAATATATATATATATATATATACGTAGAACTTCCATAAATTAATACTCGAAAAATTAATAATTTCTATAAATTAATAAATTTCTCTGATCCCAAATCAGGCTAGTGTAAAATTAGATCAATTTAATAAATTAATAAGATAATAATTATTTTGAAACTCCTATATAAAAATAAATTCCCAATATATAAATTAATAATTGTAAATATTAGGCATACATAATTATTCTTAAGATAATATAGTAAAATATGATTCTAATGTTGTTTGTCTTTTTTTGAAGTTGGAATCTCGTTGGAGATCATCTCTAATTTTCCTTATTGCTTCTAAAATTTCTGATTTTGTATTTTAGATTTGTATCCAATGTTTTTGAAGAGTTCTAGACGCGATGATTGTTTCATGACGTGTAACTGGTTCCAAAACTTCATCATCATCTTCGACTTCTTCATCATCATTAACTACAGAAGCCAAAAAATTTCTAAAGTCTAAACATGTATTATTTTCACCCGGATAGTCAAGTAGACTATTGAGATTCATTTTATTTTGATACCAAGATTATTAATCAAACCTTCCAGTTCATCAATAACATTATCACAAGCCGATCCATCTTCTGAAATTCATGATAAAACTTCCTTTGAATGAATTTTGCAATGTCGAAAACAATTTGCTATTGTCTCTTGCCGAATATTAATTGTCCAAGCCGATACTGCAAAATTGATAGCATTCAAAACATCGATCTTACTTGCATCTCGGTCTCCCAACATCACAAGGTTGAATTTTTGATGTCATGTTGGGTGGTAAGAAGAATAGCTCAACATTACGTAATCCTTCAATATTACGCGTATGTGCTAGACAATTGTCTACTACTAACAAAACTCTTCGACCATGCATAATCTGATCAAAACAACAAACATATTCTTCAAAATTCATACTCTCACCCAAGCTCTTTTGTTAGCACGATAATGACAACTCAAACTTGACAACTCAAACTATTCATCTTCACATTCTTAAAACAACGTGGCTTTGCAAATTTTCGAGTGATCCATAAAGGAATTTTTTAAGACACATCTTCATTGCAACAAAATAACAATTGTCAGTCTTTCTTAGTCTTGTTTTTTTCCTTCTAGTTTTTCTATAGCAAGAGAATGATCAATTTGTAATCTGTTAAACAAACCAGTTTCATCCATATTAAAAACATCCTTCATAGTTTCTAGTTATCTATTTTTCCCTTATAGTTTCTAGTTTCTTCTCAATTCTTGCACATCGCCTGAATCGCTTTCTCCAAAACGACGAAATTATTTGATACCATGCCGTAACTTGAATTTTTCAAGTCAAACTTGAGAACATTGGTGTTCCACATCATCTTAAGGGTAGATAAGTCTCATTGTATCTTTTTCCTTCTCTAAAATCAGTTCTCCCGTCATATTCACTCGGTCTTGGTATTGGAGAAACAACTCAAAAAGAACTTTTTCATTTCTGGATATTTTGCTGGTTTGTGCCGCTTGATATTCTTTCTTGTTTCCAGAATTGTAGAAAGATATTCAGCTGATCATTTGAGAGTATTTGAGATTGCACCTTGACTAACTTTTAAATGAAATTTTTCTTCAAGCCACAATTTCATATCTTTTTGAGTGCTTGTGATAGGGTATCTTTTGTACTCACATAACTCTTTTCGTATTTGATTTGTCATGGTTGATTTTGTAACACATTTAAGATGAGAAGTCATTGCTAGGATGTGAGTTAAGAAAAGATGTAAGAATCAAAAACATATCAAAGCAACATTAATATATATATATATATATAAGAAACTCATAGATTAAAAAATGGAAGTCGAAAGTAAAATGGAATATCAACATATACATATAAATTATAAAATATATATTGATATTTCATTTTATATTTAACATATATGAAAAAAGAAAAATGGAATATCAACATATTTTTGTATAAAATATGTAAACATAAAAGAAATGGAAGTTTAAACAAAGAAATTTAATAATATATGCCATAAAGAAACTTTTGTATTCTACATTTCTGAATATTTGTATTTTTTACAGATTTATCTATAAATTAATACATCTCTAAATTATACATTTCCGAATATTTAGAGATAAATTTATACATCTCTAAATTAATAATTTTTCAAAGTCCCAACATTATTAATTTATAAAGATTTAACTGTACTAGTATTGGGCCGATTAAATTGAGACGGTGGCACCATTAAACATTTTTTTTTCTTTTCTTAATGAAATGTGGAACTTTATTGATCATCAAAAGTTATATACAAGAGAAAACAAGTTTTAAAAATAATTATCAAAAAGTAAAGGATTAAGATTTCTTCATTTTAAACTATTTTTGGAGAATATCATAAAGCCTATGAAGAAACAAATAATAAAGAGAGGACATTCTATTTCGGAAATTTTTTACAATACGATAGGTGGTCAATGAAGCAAAGAACCATAATTTACAATGGATGGGAGAATTTCTCTCTTTCCAAAGATGATGCATAGTAGCTTGAAAGGTTAGTTTCATCCGAATCTAATAAAATCTACTAAATTTTGAGGTAAGAACATCCAAAAAAGTGTAAATGTAAATAGGCAGAAATGAAATCACCAATTAGATAGCCACACAAGTTAAACAAGACAGTAAAATTGTATGAGTAGCGAAAAATAAATGATTTTGAGTTTTATTCCTTAAATCCCAAGTTTGCATTCAAGCACATATAGACAATCTATCCTTTATTGTTAACCAAGTAAGGAAAGCAAAATATGGAATATCTGAGAAAATAGTATTAGATTATAATTTTTTATTATGATTATGAGTGGAGATCTTTATATTTTATTAATTTCAAAATTTTAATACAGTTGGGAAATATGAATTAAAGTGGACAATTTGAAAAGGTGTTATTTAAAATGATTCTCGACACGTTTAAGTAAATCGGTACTTAAATAATCCGTCTCAGAGAATCTTTATAAACGTCACTTCACTTTATCTAGTTTCCTCCTCACTATCCTGTTTGGTGCTCCTCTCTTTCTCTCTCTCATCTCTCGCCGGAAACATCCGTCCGCACCACAACTATGGCTACCGACACGCCGATCCGAATCGGAGTAATGGGTTGCGCCGAAATCGCTAAAAAGGTCTCCCGAGCCATAAGTCTAGCTCCCAACGCCACTATCGCTGCCGTTGCAAGCCGCTCTTTAGAAAAGGCTAAAGCTTTTGCTTCCGCTAATAACTACCCTCAATCAACCAAAATCCATGGCTCATACGAATCGCTTCTTGAAGATCCAGAGGTCGATGCTCTCTATGTTCCTCTCCCTACTAGCCTCCACATTGAGTGGGCTATTCGCGCTGCTGAGAAAGGGAAACACATCCTTTTGGAGAAGCCTGTTGCAATGAACGTAGCTGAGTTTGATAAGATTGGTGCTGCTTGTGAAGCTAATGGTGTTCAGATTATGGATGGTACTATGTGGATGCATAATCCTAGAACTGCTAAGATTAAGGAGTTTCTCTCTGATTCAGAACGTTTTGGCCAGCTCAAATCTGTAAGTTACTGTTTCATTATAATGGAAGACGATGTCTTTTGAAAGATTTTGTTGTCGGAAATTGGATTGAATTCTAGGGTTTCCTTAAAGTCAATAGCTTTGCTTCTCAGATAAGCTTTATAGAGTTGTTGAATCATAGATACAATAGATGTTCTCAGTGTCTTGATTTGATTAATTCAGCTAAATACTCATATAAACTACTTGGTGTCTCTCTTTGAATGAGTGAAGTTATAAATCATCCAGCGAGATTCATAGTAAACAACATGAACTTAGATTGTTTCTGTTTTTTGAATCTGCAGGTACAGAGTTGTTTCTCATTTGCTGCAGATGAAGATTTCCTCAAAAACGATATCCGTGTAAAACCAGGTCTTGATGGGCTTGGTGCTCTTGGAGACGCTGGATGGTACGCGATTCGAGCAGCTTTATTAGTCAACAACTTTGAGCTTCCCAAAACAGTTGCAGCTTTTCCCGGTACTGTCCTCAATGAGTCAGGAGTGATTCTCTCCTGTGGAGCTTCTCTGAGCTGGGAAGAAGGACGAACTGCGACCATTTACTGTTCTTTCTTGGCAAATTTAACAATGGAGATAACAGCCATTGGAACCAAGGGTACACTTCGTGTTCATGACTTTGTTATCCCGTATAAGGAAACTGAAGCATCGTTCACCACGAGTACCAAAGCTTGGTTCAATGACCTTGTGACTGCATGGGTTAGTCCACCGAGTGAACACACTGTTAAGATTGACCTTCCACAAGAGGCATGTATGGTGAGAGAATTTGCTAGATTGGTTGGAGAAATCAAGTACAAAGGTGCAAAGCCTGATGGATATTGGCTTAGCATTAGCCGAAAAACACAACTGGTTGTTGATGCTGTTAAAGAGTCTATTGACAAAAACTATCAACAGATAAATCTCTCTGGTCGTTAAAGAATAAAACTCAAGTAAGCAACATTGTCATGACTACATACACTCTCTGTACCTCAACTTTGATCATCCATTTAAGTGTCAGTATCTATATGTTGCTGCAAGCCTGTTTCAATACGGTTTTATGTATGTTCACTATTAATAATAAAAGTTTCAGTGAAATGTTACTCGATGAATGTTCATATTTTAGACCAGAGCTCATTAACCAAGCATAATTAAAACCAATTCACTTTGGGAAAAATGTCATTTAAACATTATAATTACCGGAAATCGTTGATTAAACATTAAATTTTGGATATGGTTGATTAAACATTCAATCTAATGTAGATTTTTTCTTAAAAAAAACACTAAATTTTGCTTTGACTTGGCCAATTGAAATCGAAAATTTCTCTAAATTCAAAAGCCAAATCGATTTTTAATTAGTTCGATTCAGTTCTTATCTTCCTTTTGAAAATTGATAAGCTTGATTTTCTCTTTTCTTTCAAGAATGATCTCGTCGATTTGAAATGTTGTCTTCGATACTTCAACAAAAACATGTGCTCAACTACTAAGATTTTGTTATATATGGACAAAGTTGTTTAAGTGTTTTTGAAACCTTTTTTTATATGATTGTTTGGTAAATTTGTGTATGTATATTCGTTTGGAGCTTTGCTATTATTTTGGTAACATGGATAAGGCTTGGGTATGGCTACCAAGGTATGATTTTGTTACTGTTAAGTATCTAACTTTATACTCAAGCTTATATATTTCATCTGTAAAGCTTTAATCTTGAACTTGTATTTAACTTGTGAGGAGCAACTACTTTTGTGTATAAATCAACAAAGAAATTGGGTAATCATTGTCCATGTATTGAGTGACGCAATGTTTGCTATCAACCACTAGGGATAATGTTGGATCATCTAGTGATAAAAGGGATGAATCACAAGTATAAGAGAAATAAGTGTTGGAGCAAGCATGAGGAAATCAGAGCAAAAAATATTACTAATGTAGCAACTTCTGAGCATGAGGCTTACAATTTTATTAGGTCTGCTTTCTTTGCAAGGGAATCCAATGAAAGGTCTGAAGGTCAGACTGAAGATCAGTTTGAAGATGATGAACATGGAGAAGAACTTGAGTTTCAAAAGACGTTAGAGGACGTTGAAACTCCACTTTACTTGTCATATATCAACTACACCAAATTTTCTGCAATCATTGGGTTTTATAGAATCAAGGTGAAGAGTGGAATGTTAGAAAAGTAATTCGATCAGCTCCTCATGCTAGTCCATGATATACTGCCTGAGAAAAATGTCCTTCCAAAGTCGACTAAGGAGATGAAGAAGTTCTCGAAGATTTTTGGTTTTGGGTATGAAATCATTCAAGCATGCAAGAATGATTGTGTTCTTTATCATAATGAATATGAGGATATGGTTAGTTGTCCAAGATGTAATGATTCGAGATGTGAAAGAGACAAACACACTGGTGAGGAGTATTCCAGCAAAGACGCTAAGGTATTTTCCAATCAAAAAAAGATTTAAAAAGATGTTTAAATCAAAAAGGTTGGCTACGGAATTGACTTGACATTTCTCAAATGCTAGTGCAGATGGTACAATGAGGCATCCTATTGACTCATTAACTTTGGTTTAGGTGAATGACAAGTGGCCGGAGTTTGCAGCTGAAGCAATAAATCTTAGACTAGGACTCTCTACTAATAGGATGAACTCATTCTCAATATAGATCACTAAGTATAGTACCTAGCCAGTGTTGTTAGTGAACAATAATATGGCTCCAACCAAGTGCATGAGAGCTGAGAATATCATGCTCACAATGCTTATTCTTGGTCCAACTGCACCAAGCAATAACATTGACTTCTATCTACAACCTTTGATAAATGATGTAAGAGATTTATGCAATGAAGGTATGAAAGTTTATGATGCTTTTTCATAGGAGAAGTTTAATCTTAAGGCTATATTTTTGCGGACAATTACTGACTATCCTGCCTTGGAACATTGGTTGGATGTAAGGTGAAGGGGAAAAAAGCATGTAAAGACTGTGGGAAAGATACACCACATATGTGACTAAAGTTCAGTAGAAAGTATGTGTATATAGGTAAGATGAGACTACTCAGACTTTGTCATCCTTTCAGAATGAAAAAGGTTTGATTTGATAATAATATTGAGAGTGGGACTGCAAATAGAATTCAATGTGGATGTCAGATACTTAAGACACTTAGAAACTTTAAAAATGATTTTGGGAAGCCTTTGGACAAGAAAAGCAAGATGAAAAGAACATATGTACTAGAAGATGAAGTGACTGCACATGAAAAGGTTAATGAAAACTCTGATCTTTGGAGGCGGAAAAAGCGGCCTGTCTTCTTTGACTTACCATATTGGAAGGTAAACAATTATTCATAATTCAGTTTTTATATATATGATGCAATAATGTATTAATAACTACTTATGTTACTTGTTCAAGGATATGTCGGTGCGTCATGACATTGATGTGATGCATGTGGAGAAGAATGTGAGTGATGTTGTGCTATCTTTGTTGATGCATAACTTTAAATCCAAAGATGGAATGAATATACACAAAAATTTTGAAGATATAGGCATAAGAAGAAACTTACACACTGAGGTACGTGGGAAGAAAATATATTTGCTTCCAGCTGCCTATTGGTTGTCTAAGGCTCAAAAAAGAAGATTTTGTAAGAGGTTGTCTAAATTCAGAGGTCATGATAATTATTGTGTCAATATTGTCAGTTGTGTTACAGTGGATCCACATGTAATTGGTAGTATGAAGTCCCATGATCGTCATGTTCTAATACACAATATGTTTCATATGGAATTAAGAGGCTTACTACCCAATGGTCCAAGAGTTTCATTCAATCAACTATGTAACTACTTCAACAAATTATATCAGCGTATCATAGACCCAGAGAAGTTCTTGACCTTGGAGTTTGAGGTTGTTGAAACTTTATGCTTGCTGAATATGTCCATATGCTCATCTTTCCCGTCTGACACGTCTTTTGACACTTATATTTCCTAGGCACTATGCTTAAGATTCTATGTAATATTTTCTCGTAAGCGACCTATTTTGTTGTACTTATAAACTTTAATGAATAAAACTTAACATGACAAACAAAAAAAAAAAATTAGGAAAAGAGATAAATACTAATAATTTCTTTTTCTTTTACTACATATACTATCTCTTTATAAAATAAAGAAATACTGCTTATCTTTTTGTAAAATAAAGAAACACTGCAAAGTCATGATCATTAGACTTAAAACTTAAAACGTAGAAGAATATGTTACACAATTCACAATTAAAGAGATATAAAAATATTGTTGACTTAACTACATTTTGGAAAATAAATAATTATTAGGTTTATTAGCCCAAATAATATATTTCCAAATGTAACTCCATTTGTTATTCAAACTTACTTCAATTTTGACATGTAGTCATTTTGAAGTTCTAACAATCTCCCAGATGAATAGAAATGACTTAATATATGATGGCTAGCTAGAAACACTCTTCCTAACTAGACAAGACTTAACTAAAAGACTTTTATGAGTACAAACAACAAATTCATTGTACCTGATATTGTAGCATTTTCAGCCTTGAACCACTCATTTTCATAATTGTCGGATTTACTCAACTAGAAGGTGAACATGATGTCTTGAACCTCTCAGGCTATGGTGTAAACCTAATCAACAACTATTGCACAACTTCATTTTCTCATGGAACTAGATTCTCTATTGTGTTCATTTTGGCCTTGAACATATCTCGTTAATCATGAGTAAATTTTGAGAATATAGTATGACATTCATTAGCCTAGAAACGCCCACATTTCACACTCATTAGGTGATAATCCATTAGTAAATTGATGCGCTAGGTTGTCATTTTACTTCTAACTTAATGTAATCCATTGTAATTACATTTCTTGAGATCAAATATCTCATAGTTTTGTGTCATCTTCTTATAAGATTTACTATTTAGAGACTATCCATTCTTCGACCGATAGCCATGTTGCTACCATAGTGCCGAGATTGGTTATCTTATATAAAAATATGTAATTTTTTTTATTTGGATACCAAATATCTATACATTATTATTGAATGCATATTCGATGAAAATATAATCAATCATTTTATGTCGGATTTTGACTTATTTAGAAAGTGATATAGCCAT
>JAKUCM010006604.1:0-17920 GCA_023374145.1 Lepidium sativum | reverse complement strand
AACCAGTAAATGACCCACCGTTTATTGATGTTCCTCATTTTATAATGTTGGAGAGTAATGGGAGTGAATCTCTCATCTTTCACAGAGAAAGAGACAAGTTCAACTTCTCAGTTGGAGATCCAGATCTTGTTAATTTTCCCGGTAATGTTAAAGAACATAAATTCAGAATTAGTCACTTTCAGAAACAATTTTTTTTGTTTTGACAGAATGAAAACAAAATTCAGGTGGTGAATCTCAATTCGTAGTAACTTTTTCTGTGGAAGTCACTGATGGGTTTCTGCTGACGAATTTACCGGCATAGCTTATAAACTCAACATAGCTAAAGTTCAAAAACATGTTCCAATGGAAGTCAATTTTGGTTTGATCTTGTTATCTAGATTAGTTTGGTTTGGCAATTCATATTGAATATGAAGATCATATTAAATGCATATTTGAAACCAATTTCGAAACTTGGTCAAGTTTTTCATGCCTATCTATAACATCTCCGGTTAGAATAGTTATTACCCTTGTCACTTTGTCACAGTTATAGGATATATTGTTGTGATGGAGTCACTTGTGGTATTCTCTCTAGCTACTTTGCTTCTGTTCTTCACTTGCAAATGTGCATTTCTTCTCGTAAACGAGAGCAGAAGCGAACATTCTGCTAACAAAAACTCGCAGAAACCAACGGTAACTAAAATCTCATCCCTATTGTGTTTTTTTCCTCAAGTCATTTTGTTCAAACATAAACAGGTGATTCTATCTTCTCGACCAGGACAATGCCGAATTGTTAAACGAGAATGTTTCAAGAACAAGAACAATCATTGGTTGTCTCCCGGACAATATCTGGTTGCAACATCCGCAACAGAGGTATGTTTGAGGAAATCGTTTGATAAGGATACATAATGTATCTTCTTATCAAATGTATATATGTATTTGATATGTTCATCTTTGTGGTATATACACATAGGCGAAACTTCCGGGAAGCAGAATAAGCACTCGTTGCCATAGACTAACATATTTCCGTTCGAGCAAGAGAAGGTTAGAAGTTGATGAATCTTGAGCCATCGAGTCATCAATATTACATACAATCAAGCTAGAGTTTACTTAGGAACACAGATGCTTTTTGTTCATGCTTTCGTTGTAAATAGTCATTGATTACATTATTTAGCTAAGCTGATACATATAAGATAAACAATAAGGTGATTAAATATGTATTTCGTTTTTTTCAATCTGAGTGGATTTAAAATACGACAGTATTTTGGACTTGATACTACATATAGAACCAACTTCGATCAATTAATCATTACAAAGACATGTCTTTAGTCAAAGTTAACCGAACCAATACACACATTAACATAGTCATAAATAAGTAACAAAAGTGTTAATTTGAAGATCCTAAAACCCTAAACACGACCCTGGTAGTAAGAAGCTTCCACAAATCTCTCTAATTTGATCTGCCTCTTCACTGCACTCATCGATAGTAATTCGGGTTTGGTCATCGCTCTTCTTCAAGTCATCATCCTCGTGATCGTGAACTAAAGCTTGATGAAGACGATGATGATCTGTTTCACCTAGACACCTAGACGCAGATTTCTTCATCAAGCTTTATCAATAAAATAAATTGATTAAGTTGAATAGTGACTCATTAAACATTAGTCTTCTTCAATAAGTTATACTCATGAACATGAAAGATACAATCATATAAATATGATAGAAAAACTATGTGTTTGTTGTGATAAATACAAGTCATGTACAAATATCTTTTGAATCTTAAAATAATATATATATATATATATATTATGTTCGTATATATAAAAGTCATAATTAATGATAGTAATTTTTTTATTCTTTTAATTTTTAGAATATTGACTAAATTATTAGTCTCTACCAAGAATAAGAGTCAATTTTTTATTTTACCTTTTTTTAAGACTAATTGTATTTACTTAGAGGATAACCTAGAAGAAACAAAATCTCTCATTGATGAAATTCAAATTTAAAGATTCGAAAATCTAGCTCCAAAATTTAGCTTCAAAACCCATTTTCTCATCCACTTTAGATCAAATTGTAATGAAAAACTGTCAAGTTTATCTTTATGACCACGACAAATTTTTTTTATTGATTTATAAAATCTATTATGTGGAAACCAAATTTTATTTTGCTTGGGTTTAGATTCAAATTATCAACAAGAATTACTCCATGACCAAAAAAAGTTTTTTTCTTAGATTCATAAAACAAATTTTATATATTTGACATGACCGGAATAAAGCGTGTCTTTTCATCTCCAATGCCAAAATGCATATACATAACACCAAATAATAGTATAATCTAGCAACAACATGTTTGTCATTGCTCGACTTGCATATGACAACAAATTGTACTTGAAAGTTTTTTATGACAACAATAATAACACTATAATACAGAATGCAATGAGACTTTGGGGTTAATGGACCATAGCATATGTCACCCTTTTTACATGTCCACAGTTCAGAGAATTCAAGAAGAGTACCACCAATTACCTGTTTGCGAGTTACGTTAATGCCTCTTCTAGAATTTTGAAAGTGAAAAATGTTTATTTTATCTTGGGTTGTAAAGAACTTGATAATTTTTCACGACATGAAAGAAACCGAGGATGAATATTTGTTGTATATGATATCAATGGAGATACAACATATATGTACGAATGTAAATCTAAAATGAAGGAGAAATTACAACCGCTAGAAATGAATATTAGAAGATATGAACTTAATTACAAAGATATGCTTAACCAAGGAGATAACCGAGTAAATCTCACTCCAATACCCCTCTTAAAGTGGAACATACAGATTGAGTATGCCCAACTTGGACCTGATAGTGGGGAAGCGACCAAGTGGTTTAATGAAAATATCGGCTAATTGTGTAACAGTTGAAATATGTTGCATTTGAATGTTATTTGTCTTCACTTGATCTCTAACTCTACATGTTTCGTTCTTTCATAAACACGTGATTAGTTGCTATATAAATAGCAGACTGATTATCACAGTACAAGTCTATGGGTTGTGTGCGACTAACATCAAGTGTGAGCAACAATCTTTTTAGACATAATAACTCTTGAGTGAGATAGATTATTGATATTCAGTCTCAAAAGATGAGTAACTCACAGTGTTTTGCTTCTTTGTTTTCCATGCTATTGGAGGGCCTCCAAGTTGAACAATATACCTTGAAACTAAAAGGCAAGTTAGAGGACAACTTCCAAACAATATACCCGTATGATGTCTTTTTTTTCATCTCCTGCTTACTTCAAACTCTCTTTTTTTCTTAATATTCCTCTTATATTTCATTAAAGGGACATATATCAATGAACTGTGTCGTGGGAGGAAGCAGCAGAATCTCTAACTCAAAAGAAGCATCGAAAAGGTACAAAATATTAGGGTTATCTAGTCAGCATTTTTCATCAAGGCATCGAAAAGAAACTCACGGTTGCTTTACAAATGCCTGGTCACGTGTGTAGTGAACTTGCACCATTCCTTACGATCCTAAACATAAAGTCCTTTGCTTTCAGGATCTTTATCAGCCTGCCAATTGAAGAACGTTTGCAAAAGTTGGTCTGCGAGGTTGGTAGCTAATCTAATCAGCATTATGTTTTAAATGAGAGCTTGCATTTTCAGTTTTTCTGGATGAGATTTATATGGATCCTGCTTCACAGTTACGAATAAAGTGTTGGAACCTTCCATGAAGATGACCATAGAACCTACAAAAGATTACAAAAGAAATAGAACAAAACAGAGCCGAAGCTTATGCTTCTGTGCTTAAGCAATTAAGCCCTCTATCTAGTACAAGATTACAAGAGGGGAATGTTTAGAACATTAACTCTGTTATTTAATCATTGTGTACTCAATGATTAAACTGATTATTTCAAGAACAAATGAAGAATAGAAAAGAATAATCAACAAAGATTGAGAGAAAAGTCTTTAACGCTTGGTATTCATCGAGAAGAAGATTGCTTCAAGAAGAATTTCCCTCTAAATCATTCTCTAAAGACTCTCTCTTTTAATCTCTTGTTTTCCTCTGTCTAACTTCTCTATCTCTTCGTCTCGTAAAAACCCATGTAATTATATATGAAGATTTTTTTATTCTCATCAAGAATCAAGAAGATTTATTCGGTAATGCTAATTACTTCATAGGCCTTATTCGATAAAGTCCAACAAAGACCCATGAATTTTGTAATCAACCCAACATAAAGTATGAGCCATTTGACTAACTTCTTAATCCTTACAGGGATCTCCGTTGTTCCGATACAGTGTTCTTAAGCATTATGCCCCTGAGCTCTCAGACGAGGATTTCTTAGCCAAGCTGCGAGAATATGCTTGGTTAGTTCAAGGCTTATGGACTCCAAAACTGGGCTACTAAAACTAGACGCCCCCCTAGAACTAGTCTGTTAAGCCAGGGTACAACTATAAAGTATTCTCAAGTTGAAGCAACGGGTCGCCTTAGGGAAAATGTGAAAACTATGTTAACTGCATTTGCCAAAGAAAGGGATCTGCTATGGGATTGGAAGTTCAAAGAGCCCACTGATGTCTCCTTCATAAAATCCTACCCAGAGATTGTTAAGGAGCAAGATAGTTTTTGGACTGGCAAGAAAGGGACATTAAAGAAAATGATAACCCAAGGAGGTAAAAATAGAACTGATAACGGGAGGAATGTTGCTGGCAGAAATCCTTCTGTTACACCTGAACCGGAGGTCCCAATAACTCTCTTTGACAAAGGAGGACGCTCAAAAAATACGATACCTTGGGTTGTTAGACAAAAAATGCCAGAGGAACTTCAGAGGGCGTTACCAAAGGCCTTGAAAAAGGTTTTTTAGAGTCACAAAGTTTGCAGGTGAGATTACTCTGCACTTATCTCAACTTAGTAATTCTCCGTTTATCGGATTTTATATGGATTTGTATGTGCAGCTACGAGACCGTCTGCCAATGACTTAGGGATCTTGCAGTTTCCACATCGAATAATCCAAAAGCTGATTCAGGCATGGCAGTGAATGTGGCATTAGCTATAGATGCTCACCAAGACGAGCTCCAACAAGTTATAAGTGAACTAGCTTTTGACATTCGCAACTCTTTTGTATTCATGTCCTCTCCAGACCATCCAGAATATGACCCTTTGAGGTTATTTGTTGTTGTAACAGGATCATATTGATTCTTGATGTTTCTATTGAAGCTCTAAAGTCTCTGTTTTTTTATCATCAGGCGAGTGGTGATTGACCTCTTACGTGGATCTCTACCTGGAACAAAGCTTATGAAGGCTGACGTATTAACAGCAGGCAAGATAGAACTTGGTCGTGAAGTAACCACCAACGAATACACTAAGGTTCTCACTTAAGTTATCTTCGACTTTACTTTATGTTCGACCAAAGTGTAGTTTTAGTTTCCGACTGTTTGTGTTGGCGCAGGTGATGCACGACCTCTGTGAATCAAGCTCTTTAGGATGGGGGTTTTACGGAAAGCTCGATGAGCTATCATCACTTACGAATCACTCCGACTAGATTTTGAGAATTAGAGAATAGGTTTACAGTGATCTATTAATATTTGATACCCTCGAGGAAGTTATTTTTGTAAGCGATTAAGTAATTTTGAGAGCGTCCTGTTTTGTTTTCCTTTCTTTTAACATCAAACAGCTTTTACAAACATAAAAAGTTAACGAAATAAGTACAAATAACAATGGAATCTTGACAATGGAAAACGAATAAATACTTGAAACTGTTCAATCCAAGGTTTTCATAGTTGATGTGATCTTAAGTAAATTAGAAAACAAAAAAGTACTACGAACTCATTCATAATCTGTTGTGCAAGAAGGGAACAAGAGAAACATTGTTCATTCTAACAAGTCACTTGTAAAGGCTGCCAAGCAAAACCCGAACTCACTCTTGTGGTTTCACCATCCTCACTAGCCAGCTGCTGTTTCCTTCAAAATATGTGTACCAAGTCATACGCAAATCTACTCCATTGTTAAGGAAACCTATTGAGAGAAACAATGACAAGAAAATAGTTTTCGAGTTTGCATGAACTTCTCTATACGAAGTTACCCTTTACTAAAACACACTAAAGGCCATTTCTAAGTAAAACACAGGTTTTTAAGTAGCTAATCCTTTTTACCGACACAATACCACAGATATTCTAATCAGACCTTCGATTTACTTTTTTCATATTGACCACCAAATTGAGATTAAGGATACGTCCAGAACAGCACAAACGACTGCAAAAAAAGAGAAAATAACACTGTAATTAGTACGAGGTTGACAGGTTTGATGAAACACATAAAAATAGGCAGACAAACTGTGAACAGTTTAGGTCTAGCTGGAAATAACTTGTATCTTGAAGCAACAAACAATGTAAGAATATGAAATAAATGATGACATACCATAAGGCCACCTAGAAAGCCGTCAAAAAAGATCCGATTCCACGAATCAAAGTACAAGTCTGTACAGAATCCTGCTTTGGCCATGAGCCCAACTGATGTGATCAACATCACCACAAAGAAAAATACAAAACCAGTCAACCCTGTGAATCCAATTATCCCTGCAAGGACACCAGCGATAATAGACAGAAACGTCCGGCTGCAAAGCACAAAATCAGAGACACAACATTGTTAAAACACGAGAATCATCATCTTATTAGAGAACAAGAGAGAGAGAATTGTATAGAATCAGACCTGTTTTGTATGACTTTCAAATTTTTCTGCAAATTCTCTGCACTAAAGGTTGGTATGTCACTCATGGCATCCTTTGATTTCTTCTCAGATGAACCCATTTATGTTAGCAACAATCTGAACCGCATAGATATCAAAATTCCATCAAATCTCTTTGTTTTCTATATTACAGTAATAAAAAGGAAGAACTTGTACATCATAGAGCAAGTGTAAGGATACAAAACCCAAAAAGTCTCCAGTTTTAAGGGGAAATTTTCCCGAGAAAAAAGTAGGGGTTTCTAGAACGATACAATAATTAGATAACTGGGTTCTACTAAGTATTGCAATCAAAATTGAATTCGATTCCTAAAAGCAAAAGACTTTACGATTATCTCTTAAATAGCTTAGGTAAGAATCCTACAATAGACCAGGAGGAACTATGGTTAATCGCCTGAACGCAGATTTCTGACATAATTCAGAAGCTTTGACATAGAATCCACCGCTTCACTCAGTTCTTCAGGATTCTCCGATTTCACAAGTCTCTCGTCATCCCACCAAAACCCTAGCCCTAGATCCTTGCGACTTATGCAGACGCTAACATCTTCCCTCATCTCTCTGTTAGGAGGACGTTGTCCAGAGAGAAAAGCGGAGACGACGGTATCGACGGAGGAGTGACCGAAAGAGTAGAAAGAGACGTTGGTTTCGGTAGAAGGAGTGGCTAAAATAGCGACTTGAGAATCGGAGAGAAGACAAAGCTGAGAAGCTTTGCTAAAGAGGCCTTCACGCCGTTTAGTGCAAGTAACCCTAAGTGAATCAATCTTCGTTACCTTCTCTATCGGAATCTTCCTCTTCGTGCCTCCTCTTTTCACCATTCTTAGTTTCTTCAGACACAGATAGAAATTGTGAGAGAGTCTTGATTTTACGCGTGAAGAGACACTCAGAAGTTAAACTCATATTTATAAGGACGAAGAAAAAAGGAAATATACTAAACCAGACTTAACCATCGCAACATCTAAATTTAATTTTCTGGTTAACACAAAAAATTTTGATAAAAGGTTTTTCCGGTTAATATAATTAGTAAAACAGATTAAATTATCAATTAGTTAACGGTAACTTAATACTGAATGGGCTTTAGGCCCAACAAAATACTTCCTTCTTCCTCGACCGTTGATTCTTCTGTCTGAGAACCAAATTGATCTTATCCAACACAATCTTTTCTTACAATAGTATTCCTTTTTGAGTTTTCTTTTTTGGTTTTAAATTCACTAATGATATTTTCACTTTACTTTTAACAAAAAATAATAGATGTAGCTTTGAGATTTTTGCTATATGATTTAGACAGTAGAATTTTATATTATGTGTATTTTAGTTCTAGATTTTTTGCTAAACGAATTGATTTTGTAAAGTTTATAAATTTTAGGTTTATGTTTGTGTTTTTTCACAGCCAAAAATAAAAAATAAAACTCAACTGGTTTAATTTGAGTTTTTAAAAAATAAAAAATCTAGAGCACCGAAAACTATTAAGAGTGAGATCCTATATTATTTTGTAATCATTTGTATAATCCATCCATGAGAGGTCTAAACTTTAGCTGTCCAAAATGGTCCCTTTGTTTAAAAAGATTCTCAATGTCAACCAAATTTACAATTATACTTTGTCCACTTGTGCACATTTTTATTCTTCAACAAATGTGAAAACAAAACTCTATTATATGAATTCAAAGTTTCAGATTAAAACAAATATTTTATTCAATCGAAAATCACAAAACACACGAATCGTTCAAACAAATTAATTTTCTCACATTTTTCATATATATATATATATATATATATAAAGGACAATATCTGAATGGACACAAATGCTTCTATGAAGTAACGAGGAGACAAAAGAAACAAACAAATTGAAAATTTGAGATAACAAAATTTCAGAGATCGAAGGAAACAAACATAAATTTATCAGCAGCCAAAAATTGTGAGCAAACCATCGAAAGAAACGCCACCGTTTGAATCACCACCACCTAATCGAATCATAGCTTTAATTTCATCATCAGTAACAATCAAACCAGCAGAATCCATATAACTCTTCAGATCTCCATAACTCAATCTTCCATCTCCATCTTTATCCATTACTTTAAACATATCTTTCATCAATCCATCATCAGATCTACACAACGGTTCCGAATCTAGAACTTTCTCGAATTCGTCAAACTCCACGAATCCGTCTTTGTTCGCGTCTGCTACAGACATCATCGTTCCGATTATTGACTCGTCGTAAGACGAAGAAGAACCGGCGTAGAATGCTCGGAGATCGTCTTTGCTGATTTTACCATCGCGATCGGCGTCGATGATTTCGAAAGCTGGACGGAAATCAGAAATCGCGGTGGTTATAGAACTCGCAATTCTACCAGAAGGACACATTCTCTCTTTTGAAAAATTGGGAAAAATGTGAAGAGAGCTAAAAAGGCTTAAAGATGTGAAGGAGAGTTAAAGGGTTTATATAGGGAAGAGAGAGGATGGAGTTTGACTCGGTCTCTCTCAAGCTTCCTTTGAAAGATTGCTTACTTTATTTTCTCTTCCAATTATTTTATTAATTCATTCATTTTATATTTTATACTATACAATATTCATTTTATATTTCAAATGGAGTACTATTTTCTTACAAAATGCCAAATTTATTTTTTTATCCAAGCTTATGCGAGTTGCTCACTTCTGGCAGAATATATTATAAATATACATATACTAAAAACACTTTTTAAACTTATATTTGTCAAGTTTTTCTAGGTTAACTTATTACATGTTCCGGTTAATATTTTAAGTAATTCGTAGCTCTGATTATCCAATAAAACCTCTCAGAATTATTCACGATATTCGAGCTTTGATTCTATTTTTTTTTATCTCAGTTATCGTTTGATTTATTATGCGAGAAGACAATAATTTTACTGATGAACTATTAAAAAAATTCTCATTAATGACGAATACCCTGGTGTCTTTTCATTTTATCTAATGAAATATTTTAGCCTCAAAAAAAGAATTCAGTATGGAGATAAACTAAATTTATTGATCTAATTGATAAAAAAAATATTTAACAAAATTATTTTTTGTTAATATTTAAAACAAACAAATTTGATTATAGTAGATGTGATATTTAACCACTTATCAAAAATGTTGTCCAACAAATTTGTAACTTTTAGTATCAACTACTAACATATGAATCGATAATATTCAATTTATAATCAAAAACTTTTAGTTGGAATAGAATGATATTTGAATTATTTTTTTGATAGCCAACTAAATTAGAGATAGCAAATGATTCTTAGTGTAGTAGTTGACGGTAGGTGCACTTAAAACAGCTCATTTGTATAATCAGGGATCAAGTTATTCCGTCTATAATATATAAAAATTTGGTTATTGGACCGGTTAATTATGCTCCAATATAATTGTGGTAGCAATTTTGTTACTTATATGTTTTGCATTTTTATTATCGGGTTACCAGTTGGCTAACAGAGAAAGGGTGGGGGATACATGTTTTCCTGGACTGTCTTTTAATATGTTATATACGAGATGTTGGCAACTCGATTGTCCCCCGAAAATAAGACATTTTATTTGGCAAATCCTTGCCGGCTGTACGGCTGTTTTCCAAAACCTAGTCCAAAGAGGGCTGGGGCGGGATGCCCGATGCCAGTGTTGTGGGATGAAAAGTGAGACGATTAATCATGTCCTATTTGAGTGTCCACCGGCGCTCCAAGTTTATGCATTATTGGACATATCATCTAGACAGGGGATGTTCCCGGGTCAGTCAATCTGGTTTAATTTAGATTTTTTGTTTAATCGTCTTCCACATCAGGTAGATTCTGGGATATCTCCATGGATTATCTGGCACATTTGGAAATCCCGAAATGGATTTTGCTTTACACAGGTGGACCTTGATCCACGAGTGGTTTTAGGACGGGCACAGTCTGACAGTATTGAGTGGACTGTGGCACGTACACCAGACATTGAGAAACGAGAAGTACGTGTTTCATGGCGTGTTTGGTCTAAGGCATCGAGTATATTCCCCACCACAGCTAATCACAGTTTCACTGGCTACAAATGCTATGTGGATGCGTCCTGGAAAGACGCTGGCCTCTTTATAGGGGTTGGATGGGTCTGCTTTCCAGATTCAGTGGACAGAGTTTGTTCGGGATCGAGACGAATTCATCAATGCTTATCACCCCTTCATGCGGAGTTGGAGACTGTGCTTGGGGCAATGGAGTCGCTACTGGAGCTTCAGATACAGGATGTGGAGATATCTACAGATTGCGAGACAGTATACCACATTTTACAATCCCCCGAGGAGTGGCCGGCATTCCTAACGTATCAGACGGAGTTTCGGAGGCTATCAGTGATGTTTTTTTACTGTTGTTTATCTACCATCCCAATAGTCTTAAATTATAAAGTTGACGCCCTTGCCAAGGCTTGTTATGTGTCGGTTTTATAATTTGAGACAGACTTCTCATCGTTATTGTTTTTAACTTGCCGTTGTTAAAAAAAAAAAAAAGTCGGTTAGGAAAAGATAACATTAAATGAAAAGATATTGTCTTTGTTTTGGGCCACAAGAAATTTGAAAGGTTTCTGTACGTAGTTGATGACATCAGAAACTGTTGAGTGAGTCTGAGAGTCTCTCATTCGTGGAGAAATTCGATTTTGTCTTTTCATGTTACAAACAGAAATATCGGAGCAATAGTATCCGCATTTAAATGGACCCACACGCCAATTATATATTCTCTTTCTGATATTTTTTAGTCTCTTTTGTAAGAAAGCATCTTTTTCCATGGCGAATATTATCTTGCGTGGATGTAGAAAAAACTACAACTTTTTTTTAAACATAGTTCACATCATATGTCAACCACACGTACGATAATTGCCCTTACTTCCTTTCATTTGGTCAACTTAAATTATAGCCAGGTTTGAATGTAATAAAGAGATGATATTATGTGTTTTTTTATTAGAGAGGAATTTAGACCGAAATTTAAACTAATCTTTTGGGATAGAAGGTGATTTTAAATTTAAATATTTAGTGACTAAATAAAAATGAATCACCGAGTTCTCCGGATACCGTACCAGCCAGTCTTCACTACAGATATAGTAATTTTATATTTGAAAAAAAATTGATTAAATCAAAATGATTAGTAATTTTATATTTGAAAAAATTTGATTAAATAAAAATGATTAGTAATTTATATTTGAAAAAATTGATTATGACATAGATCAATAAGACAATTTATTTCGCTGATTTGTTTTTTCTTTTTCTCTTTTTGAAATAACATGTATCTAGACTTTGTTAAATACATTATGTTAATAACCATGAAAATTATTAACGATTTTTTTTAGTTTGGTGGTTAAAATGATCTAGTTAATGATTTTGGTATCAAAAATTTGATCCTTCTTACTATAATTGGTAGGTTATAAAAAGGAAATTAAGCTATAGATCGAAATTGAAATTTTGGGTGCTAAAGTTAGATATCAGTTTGAGCCAAAAAGTTGACTTCTTATCCTTAAACAATAATGTAACAATGCAGAATAATTGTAACAAAGTATTTACTCAGAAAATCAGTGTTCCAAAGCTTGTTTCTTTCTCGTATTTTTCACCTTTAACAGACTTCCCTTTAAAAAAATTAGTGTCGTCTGCCTTAGGCATAACATATTTTCTATATATATATATTCTCTCTAACTCACCTTACGAGCTCATGGCGTTTTCAGAATCAATTCGATACAAAAGAATAGCTCTTTCAATGAGAGAGATTATAGAGCTACACCAAAAAACTCTTCTCTGTGCTGCTTCTCTTCATTGCGCTTCAACAAACCTCTTCTTTGCCCAACACAAACCCAAAAAGCTTCTCTGTTGCTTCTTTTGCTAAGCTTCTCTGTTGCTTCTTTTGTTGATTTCAATGGTTTATTTTTCCTTGAGAGAAGATTTTTCTTTTGATGCAGTGTGAGCAGCGTGTAACTGTATTGTGTACTTTCTTTGAAGCTCTCTTAGTTTCTCCATTATTTCTTGGAACGTTGGTCTATGCTGTGGTTCACTGTAAAATTATCTTACTCACATTAGCTGCTGCTTCATCTACTTCACAATACAATAATTAAACATAGATATGAAAGAGTTTTTAAGTAAAACGACACAAAGTTTCAATTTTAGAATTGGACTGCAGAAAATCAGTGTGGCTTAACGAGTTGTTTGTGAAACAGCTATTTGTATATATTTAGCAAGGTATGTTATACTTACTTATGCCAGCAGCTTTCCATTAAGGAAGTCCACTGAGAATCAACATTATCCGGGATATCCAGCCTCTGGTTCATGAACCCCACAGCTCCAATCACCTGCAAGTATACTTTGTGAGTACGGTTTATATACATATAGGAACTCAAAGAGACAGAAAATGCAAATTTCCATGAGTAGAAGGGATGTTTTGCGAT
This sequence comes from Lepidium sativum, assembly GCA_023374145.1. Classification (NCBI taxonomy): domain Eukaryota; kingdom Viridiplantae; phylum Streptophyta; class Magnoliopsida; order Brassicales; family Brassicaceae; genus Lepidium; species Lepidium sativum. Next base: position 4,828 of record JAKUCM010006604.1, on the reverse strand, counting down.
GGACATAAGACCTCTAATTCGTGCAAAAGTTGCAGAACTCAGTGATAATTCTTTTTATATTAGTATTACAATAGATTGATGGAAACTATTTTAACAGAGACCAAATATATGTAGCTTTCATAAAATTGAGACGCTATCGTAGATTAGTATGGGCCTTGTATATCTTGAAGTAAGGTACTGTCAAATTTTTGGGTTACTTGCTATAGTTTTTATTTAAAGACGACTATTGACACGCACAAAAAAAAATTCAAATGTAGAAACTATACCTGCATGGCATTTAGATTTTCCCAGGGTATCTTCTCAGTCACAAGCTCCCATAGTATTACTCCAAAGCTGTAAACGTCAGACCTGACGTGTATAGAGTAGAAATAGCATATCATTGGACATGACGTCTAGAAAAGCAATAAGCTATCAAGCAGAAAATAAAACTATACTTCTCATCAGCAGCCTCATTTCGAAGGACTTCTGGTGCCATCCATTGAGGCTGCAAAATCATATAAAGCAATGAGAGAATTGACTTCACTAAAAATTAAGGGGGAAGGAGGGGTCAATTCTATGTTAAGTACCGTTCCCCTTCCGGTCTTCGTAGTAAGGTATGTCTCATGCTTGATACGCGAAAGACCAAAGTCAGCAACCTGTTATAGATGACAAGGTAAGTTAACTATGACAACATAGCCTTCTCTCAGGTCAATTTTAGTTTTTAGTTATCTACTCAGAATCCAACCCTCTCTTTTCGGGTACATTCACAAGAATATGTTTATCTCATATTCTAATCACCTTAACGTTTAATGACTAGGAATCTTCATTTTCTATTTATCAAAAGACATTTTTTTTTGCTCATAAAACTTCCCAGTTATGACCAGTAGAATTAGTTGACCTAATAATTATGTTTTAGTGTACCTATACTTGTGTTTTCGATGTGTCAAAGGAAATAATGGAGAAATCCGTTTCCAGTTCATTCTCTGAAGCCAGCTCAGAAATTTGATAAAAGTGGATGCTATTTCACTATTTTGAAATTACCAAAGGCGTGGCAAAAAGTAATTACTATTCTAGATAAGAGAAACTAAGTTGACTTCTATAATACTAACAATACCTTCACGGTCCAGTTCCGATCGACCAATAGATTTGATGACTTCAGATCGCGGTGAATGATGGGTGGACTACAGTGGTGAAGATAATTCATGCCACGTGCCTGTAAGGAAAATATGTAATGTGTTGGATGAGATTTACGGTGACTGAACCAAAGAGTCAAAAAGAACAATATGCAAGACATGTGCTAAGATAGCAGCTCAAACATACAAAATTGGGGACATACAATCATCAAATGATCACAAAACTGGGTACGTGTTTTAAATAATACTCACAATGTCCGATGCCATATGGATACGTCGCCTCCAATCCACTTTTGACGTGTTCCTCTGCAACAAACGGAAGAGACTTCCACTGCATGTTATTGTGACAATATTAGAGTGTGAGTCATCGATTTGGCCAGAGTTCAAAAAGCACAAACGAAGTGTAATACTAGCCAAAGAGATGCCACCGAACCGTGGAAGGAACTCTGTCACTATACAGAGGCGCTGAGGTGATGCCACAGCTCCCATAAATAGTAGAACATTTGGATGCCGAAGTCTTTTCATCAATGATACCTGCAGAATTAAATACTTTGACATTTAGAACCAGTAGCTTCTTATATGAAATTTTTTTTGTTAGATGAACTTAGGAAGAAGAAATTATATCAGAAGAAAATTTTCTACTGAAATTATGAGAGGCAGAAGAAAGGTATTACTCAATAATTTTTTGACAATATTTTTCTTTACCAGATAGGCTTTTTGAAGTAATAGAACATTATACCTCTTGTCTAAAAGATGTTATAATCTCTTCTGAATATTCTTGTTTCGAGAACACCTTTATAGCCACATCCTACAGTGACATTAGCAACTCTCAGTAAGAGCTTTCTTGTACATGAAGGTTCTCATATAGGCTTGTAAAAATCGAATATTCATATTCTACAACATCAACAGAAGGTAAGAACGTACGGATCCAAACCATAGACCGTGATAGACAGTTCCACATGAACCTGTATGTATAAAGAGAGATACTATCAGAGAATTTTAGCAAAACAGAGACCAGAAAAACACATAAATCGAATGATGTCTTGAAGGATGGGTATGTCTTTTGCAAGAGGAGTATATCACCTTGCCCGATTTGTTCACCAATAGTCAAATCCTCCCATAAGATTTCATAGTCCAAGCAGTCACTATCCATGTCGACTCTGTTCATAACACTGCTACTATTACTTCCAGCACTGCTAGCACTGCTTGTGCTGTTAACATTAATAGATGAGGACCAAGACCCCGTAACCTCGTTATTGGCAGCCTTAGTACTTGCACATGCCTGACTTTCAGACTTAACACTATGTAAGGAATCACTTTGATAAGCCTGTTCTTTTTTTTGTTCATTCTGCATCCAAGGCCACACAGAATGTGCACGCCTTCCTTCTAAACCTTCCTGTTCATTCCCTTTCCACGGCCATGACAGCCCTTTTTTTACCAACCATTCTTCAGCCTTTGAGGTAAATTTCTTAGGGATAGAGTGACCATCCTTTCCATCACTAAAATCTCCGGAGGATTTTGCAGAAAACTTCTCATCGCTACGTAAAAAGACACCAAAAGGAGATTGGATAAAATCCCCCTTAGGTGTGGTAGCACCATTTGTTGCTGCATCCTCCCTCCGATCAGAGAAAGCAGCATCGAAGAAACCCTGATCGAACTGATGAGTGTCCCCACTTCCACCCTCAAAGTGTACCGCATTATTATCACCTGCTTGCATTTTCGACCTAACCTTGTTGCCCACCTTGGATGCCTGTTATATTGACTACACTAGTCAAACAATGCAACTGTACAAAGAAAATGAGAAAACTGCAACATACGATAAAACTAACCAAATCTGATATTTTTGATGCTATAGCAACTTTTATAGGCTGCTGTGGATCAAGACCAAGTTTCGATACAACAGCCTCTTTCGAGTCAAGACCTAGCTTAGATGCAACACTATTAGTTACCCGGCTAAAGCTCGTTTCCCCTTCTTGTCCCTTAGCCTTAGTTGGCAGGACTCTTGAGTCTTGAAAGAGTGCAGAGTCATTTGTGATACATATGATCCCCATAAGAGAACCATCATCGTCATAGGAAGGAGACATAGTAGTCACAACTGAAAACCTCTCTCCTGCTTTGTTCTTAACAGGAAACTCACCAGTCCAACTTTCTCCACTACTACAACGCCGAGTGATATTTTGTGCAACTGAAGCGTCCTGAGCATCAACAAGAATATCAATCGGATCCTTCCCAAGCGCTTCTGCAGCCGAGAAACCATAAAGCTTTTCCGCCATTGAGTTCCTGGAACAACCATTTTGAATCTGAATATCGGTTGGGATAGATCAGGTACTACAGTACATACGTACGCTACACAAGAAACGAATTAAGCAAAAACTATCATACAAATTATTTCTAATCTATAGAGGATCCAATCCTACTCATTCCCGATCCCAGAAATGTTCTGACGAATATAGGCATACAGAAAATGGATTCACACAATCTAACTACTACTCACCAAAAGATAATTTGGCCATTTAGATCGAAGACATGAACAGCTTGAGCCATAGACTGCAAAATATTCAAATACTGTTTATCGGTGAACTTGCCTGGCGATTGTCCCTCGCCGCCACCAGCTCCAGCTTGCGCATGGTTCTCATTCCGCAACGGTGAAGCGTGACGGAACGAAGAAGAACCTCCGCTCTTTCTCCACATCGGGATTCCGTCTGAACTGTTTCTCCTCACAGGCCGTTGCGGCGACGCAGAATGCGAACGCTGCTTCATCTCCGCCGATACTTTGAGCCTCATCATCTCTTGCTGCAAATGCTCTTGGCTTTCTTCTAGCTCTCGTATCTTCTTCAGCAACTCCTCTGCCGGTGGAGTCTTCTCCATTGCGAAAACGCAGTCAAAATCAGTACACAGAGATCAAATCTGAGTTAAAATCAGGAACCTTAGAAAATGATGAATCACGGACAAATGGTGAAAGTTCGAAAGATATATTTTAGCAATCTCTAGAAGAACAAACACAATCTGGACTTTGAAGAAAAGAGAGAGAGGAGAGAGAAAGCTTCAACTTTCTAAAAGAGAGTCAACAATGAAGGAAAACTTCTCTGCTTATCTTTCCTTCTTTTGATTCCTTTTTTTCTGGTTTTAGGTTTCTCATTTTCTACTTAAATATTATTTTTAACTGAAAAAATATCTAAACACCAAATTAATTAGTTTATTATCATGTTTAAATGCTTGTAAATCACTTTCTTATAGTGGAAGGATTCAATAAGTTTTTTTCGAAATACTAACAAAATAGATAATGATAATAAATTAGGATAATCAATTGTTTGTTTTTTTGTCAATTAGTCTAATAATTTTTAAATTCATTTCTTATTATTGTAGATAAATAGTTCGATTTATCATATTTTAAAAATTTATAAAATAATAATAATATTAAGCCATCTATCTTTTAGTAGATAATCATCTGCTTAATTATATTAATTCAATTTATGAAAATTTTGGATGAGTGGTGTGACAAATGTTTAATATCAAATTAATTAAGTTTGGCTGCTTGTTTAAGATAAGGCAGCTTTTTTTTTCTTCCTATGAAAGATCAAAGAAAGAAAAAGTGAAGACTTGAAAAAACAACAAAAGTACCAAATGGAAATAGATTGATCTGTCTTATATGTGTTAGGCAACCTATTTTTGACGAATTTATTATCGTTTTATAACAATAATTCATTTTCTATATA
>JAKUCM010006603.1:0-17279 GCA_023374145.1 Lepidium sativum | reverse complement strand
AATTCAGTTGATGCTTATACGTTCTTAATATAAGGGCCGGTCATACTCGTGCATGTTCCCCTATAAATCCATGCTTGTGGTCTGTGGTCAGGCCCTCGAGCATCTTTCATGGCATCGCAACGTCACCAAAAACCTCCAACATATAGTTCATACAAGAAAATTGTTCGACATCGTGACATCCGCAAAGGCTCTCGATCACTAAACTCATCGTCTTCCATTTCGTAATTGCCATTAACCCATTTGATTTGGGAGCTTATGTGAAAGCCAATATTAATGAACTTAATTAATACCTACAATTTACAAATTTGTCATTTCCCTTTTTAGTCTCAAAATAACTCATCGTATAGAAGAATATTAAAACATTAGCATACATTTCATATAAAAACTATTCTCCCACGAGATCATGCATGTTTGTAGTAGCCGCCGCATCACTATCATCTACTCTATATATTGTTCTCATGCTTAATATTGTCCTCGTGTCTGCTATATCATCATTTATTTCTCTTTCCAGTTAATTACGTTTATATTTTTTAGATCAAACATGATGCATTAATCCTATCAAACTCTAATTTTTCGGTTTGGGATTTATTTTATAGTAATTTTTGAGTTTAATTGGAACTCAATATTCGAGTCATTCAGAGTCTTATCATTGCCTAGGTAGTTTTTAAATTTTGTGTATTGACAATTAATAGTAGAATCGATCGAGTACGAGTTTTCTCAAATATATAATACAAAAAAAAAAAATTCGTCATCAATTCCTGCGCGATATTCTTATAGTAATTAATCAGCAGTCGAATATAAATTTTCTATTTATACTATATGCTTACGTTTGTTTGATATTGTTCTTGTAATTTTGAGCAGGACTAAGGATGCCGCCAAAATTAAATTAATTTCTGCTAGACAATTACATTATACATAATTTGGATCGATATCCTTGGAAAATATACTTTTGTGATTCAATTCTCAATTTTCTTGATTAAGTATGTATTAGTTTGACTTGCTGATGAAACAGATTTATATCCTTCTATTTAATTAAATCATATATATATGATATTTATTCATTTGTTAGATATTTGCATATAAATTCCAAATCACAATGTCATCATCTTGCAATTAGTTTACATTTCCACGATTGCAACTCTAAGTTTTGGTTAACGTACATTTTGCTTGTAATTAAGAATTGTTGATAATTCTTCTTTTTGTTACCGACAAAACCTAATTAATTGCCATTAACGGTTCGTTGGACCTAGACGAAAGTTATAACTTTTATGTTCAACATTTTTCTAGGTTCTTCTACAGAATTAGAATAATTTGAACATTAAATCGTTTTTTTCTTGATATTTAGTTACTTCCATGACGTCGGTCAAAATTATAATTGTAAAAGGCTGTCCACGTAGAAGTCAAAAGTCTAACAGAATGGAGATGTTTGATTATTATTGTGACAAACAACCTCTTTTAATATGTATAGTTGGCAGAAGAATGGAATTTGGGCATCGATAATGTCAAATCGTGTCGTAATATCGAGTTTCAGACAGGATAATTATAAATTGATATTGGTTATTTGATAAAATCATATCGAACGATTACCGACTCTAAATCAAAAACTTCAATCCAGTACTCAACATAAAAAGCACCTACTTCACAATAATATACTTTCAGGATTCTATGCAAAATAACTTGTCTAACCTCTTATCTGTAATTCCTTAAAACCACAAAATGAAATATAATACGTTAACATACTTTTCCGTCATCGTTATCAAATTTTTAATATTTAATAAATCATATATCAAATTTAATTCTTTTTGGTAAAATATCTAAATCTACTATCAAGACATTAAAAACAAATATACGTGACTATAAAAGTTATTTGAAATTTTGCTTTAGATTACATTGCGTATGAATTCTTTATTTCGTGGTTTAATTAGCATTTTGAAAAGATAGAAAATAAAGTTGTAAAAAAATATGACTTAGAGAGAACCTATATACTATCAACAAATACGAGTTTACAAAACAGATTTCTTGCAAGTAGCAAATCGTTTTTTAAAGATCGAGGATGGTAAGATTATACATACTAGAATGAAATTATAAAACAGTCAGTTTAATTAGTAGAGATCTATCAAACATCAGCTAGATTAGCAAAATTTATCATATATCGGGATTTAAGTTTAAATTAATTAGTAGCTATTAGCCTTAACATTTATTTAAGGACAAATCTTTAGGTATGAGATAATAAGTTTAAATTTCATTCTGTTATATTTGGGGAATGTAAATTATAAATGGGCTTTGTTGCTATGATTATTACTTGTTTGTTAAAAAGAAAAGAATATATATATATATATATATATATATATAATTAGTGGAGCCTTAACATAAATAATAGTGGGCATGCGTGTGTGAAACTTTCTAAAAAGAACGAAGTATGTTATCAAATTTTCTTTTAATCATCTGACCACTTTTTTCAAGTAATTTCAGACAATATAACCTTACTTTACGACTAACAATTGTAAAATGCTAGGTACCATGTATCTAAACCTTTTCTAACATTTTTTTATAATTTAAAATTTCCTTCTCTTTCTCTTGTTGTTTTATGTTTTTTGTTTCCGACACAAATTAAGCATTTCGAGATTTCCAGGATACGTTCAAAAAGCTACAAAACCGTATCTAAATTAGGTATGATTCTGCATACCAATAAGATATACTGTCTAACTTGAGATATGATTGTAGAAGGTAACATCGTGGAGACATTGCATAACTAATCTAGTTTATAAAATCAAGTACGAAAGACAAAACTAATCCGCCATTTATACAGCTGGATTGCTTCGTACAGACTGTTGACTTTGACTTGTTAAGTAAGAGGAGAAAACGCTCCTATTTTTTATTTATACAAATCCATGAGCAGCGTTAAAATTATACTTATACAAATCTCATATAAAATGGGAAGTAATCGTTGTATAGTAATGTGTGGAGGTTATTCAATTGGACAGCTTCTCAATAATTGATCAAAACTCTTACCTAATCCTTTTTGTTTAAATTTCTTTTAAGAACTTGTTATGAGCATTCAATGTTAACTTTGCCCATGTAAATTATGAAAACCCTTTGTAAATATTAATATTTTTATCTAATTGAAAGAACAAAAGAAAAGTTACTGAAGTAGGCTTAATCAAAGTGACGATGTTGGAGGAAAACACAAAAAATGAGTGATGTACCTAATCCAATCGGAACCTTGATTGAATTCAGGGCTTCTAAGTTTTCATATGATGAGTTCAAAGTTGTTGTTCTTTGGACTGCAAAATGGTAGCTAAACATTATTGTCTTAATGGGTTGGGTGAGAGTTTCTTTGTATATGATGAATTTGGTTCAGTGGGAAATGTAGTTGGGCCCTTGATAGGCCACAAAAAATTCACACGCATATATTCTGTAAGAAAATAATAATAGAAAACCTCTCTAAAATCAGTAATTAACCAAAGTTGTAAAGGTTACAATTACAAGCACACAAATTAGCTCTCATTCTCACTCGTGCAGGCGATATATATAATATATCTAACACTTCAACCAAGTTGAGCATTTACCTTGTTGACCTTATTTGGCAGGTATCAATGTACTCTCAGCTGCTAAATATATTTTTAGTTATCCCTAGACGTTTATAAGTAGCAAAAAACTCAAACTTCTACGAGTTCAAGGATTAGTCTGCATCTAACTTCTAAGTCTAGGATTCCTTCGGTTATTAAAAAATAGCTTATGATAATGTTAATTTATCCTTCAACAACCATTGATTACAGTTTCGAATGCCTTCGATCACTTCTAACATGTTATTTATTTATAGAGAATACTGATAATTAAAAGTAATAAAATTCACTTCTCGCATGTAAAAACCATCGTGTTATCTTGTTGCAACTCCTCTATAAGTTTATAGTATAAGATATGATTTACTTCGTTGTTTGTCTAATTTTCATTTTTTTTACCTTATCTTTTAGTCCAAATTTATCTCTCAAACTCCTATTAAACTACTACATATAATGGAATAGAGTTGAACTTTAAAAGTATGAGCCATTTACTGTAATATTTAACCAGTAAATTGAAAAGATAAGAATTCGGCTGATCTAATTTAAATTATTCGTTTTAGAAATGATTTTTGTTGTATGGTTAGAGTATAAAAAGACATTTAGTATCTCGGTGGAAACATATTTTTGAAAATACTAAGTTTATGAAGGCAAGTTCTAATATTGAAAAACGCATTTACATTTTTTTTTTGGATTTGGAAATGTGATTTTGTAAATTTTGATATTTTCCACTATCATTGAAAGTTTTTATTTTGTATATATAAAATCGACAAACAAATTATAATAGGTTTTATGTATTTTTCTAGTAACTAAACATTCTACAACTATACTCAAACTTTATAATCTGAACTATATTCAAAAAAATTAAAAATCTTTTTGGAGATTGCTTTTTTGTGAAATGGAAACAGTGAAAGTATCCTTTGAGGGTCTCTAGCTATCATCTGAATTTAAACATACTGGTACTTATTCAACTAAATTGGTTTCTTTGATATTTAAGCCTTTGCGTTTTAATTTTCTTAAAAATATATTTTATTCGAATTGTTTATATATCTGCTATATCGTTCACTATCTTATAATTATTTTTATTTACATTGAAAATAGAAGTAAAAATATATATTTTGGTATACACCCAAAATCAAGCTAGTACAATATGTAACTAAACCATATACATATATAACCCTATCCATCCCCCAATAAAAACGAAAAATAAAAATTACAAAATCGATATACAACCGTTGTCCAGATATAACCCAAAGACTAAATTAAATTTTGTTTTTTGTTTTTGGTTCAATGGTATTAGAAAAGCTATATACTAATTTAAAACTAGAAACGTATAATGATGACCTTTTTCGGTTGCTCCTTTTATATTTAGAGACTTGCTTTAAGCAACGAAGTCCGGCAATAACTGAGCCACATATCTCTTCTGGTTCTGGATATTCATCCCATTGTAAGCCGTGGCTGCTGCGGCTGATGAATGTGTGGTTGTTCCCGAACCACCACCGTTGATCGCGGCGGCTCCATATTCCTCTGTTTCTCCTATCTTCACTCTTCTTCCTATAGGAATCCCATGGTGGGTCTGCATGAACCCTTGATGATGCGTAGACGACAAGCTATCACAGTGAGGTAGCCCTAACGTGAGCGACACGCCATTATTGTTTCCTGAGTACCTTTGAGCTATGAGCTCTTGGTCCGAGACAGCTACATCAAATCTTGACATCTCATCCATTTGGTATTGCCCGAAACTCCCCATGAAAGGATAGCCACCGTCTGACCTTATCCCTTGCCGTTCTTCTAGAATCTTCATGCTAAGCTTTTCGTTGGAGCTGAAATCTGCATTTATAGGCTGCATCATGGTGTCCTCACTGGTTCTTAATCTCTTGGGACTTCCTTGCATTCCCGTGACGCCTTCTAGGTTACCATTGTGATTGGGATGCATATGGTAAGTGTCGGCCATAGGGCTCTTCTCTTGGTTGCTTGTTGATTTAGAAGCAGAGTCCTCATTGTTTTGATCTAAAGGTGATTTTTCCATTGATCCCATGTTCTTCCCTTGCTCCTTCATCTCCTCCATGTACATCTCTTCCACCATCGGTTTCCATAGCCGAACTCTCGCGTTTATAAACCAGTTCGACACCTATAGATGAAGAATATAAATCCATGTATGTATATAAAAGCATTTCCTAATTAGTTAAGTAAGAATCATTTGAAACATACCTGGCTTCGAGTGAGTCCTGTTTGCTTGGCTAACATATGCTTGTCCGAATCCTTAGGGTATCTAAACAAGACAAATACAAGTTAAAGACTTTGGTTTGCTTTAAGTGAAAAGGAACGAATGAGTATAGAATGTTACTTACGGGTGAAGAAAGTGTTCAAAGAGCCAAGAACGAAGAACAGAAACTGCTCGTTCAGGGAGACCACGTTGAGGTCTCCAAGCATTATTAGAAGGATGTTGAATCATTCCCAATTGCTGAAGAGCTCTTTGCTGTCTCAAATGATGGTCTACGAACTTGAGCCTTGACCCTTCAAATCTCCCAACACCAGACACTGAATCTTCCTCTCCAAGACTCTTGTTCGCTGCTTTAATCTGACCAGCGATAGCTTCTTTTAAGCACCGAAACTGTCTCGATATGGTCTTCAATGCAAGCGATGTGTATGACTTCGCTGAACCTATTCCTGCAGCTTGCTCGAACGATGAGATCACCATCTGCATCTGTTGATGATACTGTCTATATCTCTGCTCCACCTATTCATTTCCCAAATCAACAACGTAACATAAGGCTTATGACTTATCATAAAAGTACGGTCTATGTATATATGTTAATTAAAAAGACTAGTGAGTCTTTACTAAGAGAGAGACAAAAAGAGAATTCATCAATCTCATAAGATTATCAATTCGAAAAATCATAAAAATATATAGTTTAAGATTTAATAGAAAAAGGCATATAATATGAATCATGAAAATGACTGAAAATCTCAATGATATAGCTTTTAAGTCCACTTCATGTGTGATATGTTATTACCTCATGAAGCATATTACTCAGTTTTGCTTTCTTCATCTGTATCTCTTGTCTCTCCGCCGTTCCTAGCTCCACCGTACGTTTCCGGATGCTTCTCCTCCGCCACCGGAACCATCTCCCGCACCACCACCGGTGGAGGATTCTCCAACAGCTTTATCGCTACTTCCTTTCTTAGATGAGAATAGTTGAGATTTAGCGTTGATATCATCAGAATCAGCGTTGACTACTTCATCTAGAAGCTCTTGAGCTGCTTTTAAGTACTTGGAGCTAACAAGATTCGCTATTCCGTTTGTTACTCCTGATCCAGTAGAGCCAGACCCGACCCGGATATCTTCTCCAGGTCCAGACCCGAACCCAACGTGAAGAGACTGATGTTGCTGTTGATGTTGCTGCTGTTGTTGTTGAGACGAGAGGGTTAAAGATAAGCCTTGTTGAGCGCGTGGAGTCTCACACGCGGCTTGCTGGTGAGTGGGATCCACTTGGTGATTTCCGTAGAGACTGTACTGCACGCGCGGAGGGTAACCGTGAAGTATGGAGATGTTGTCGGTGGCTGTAATGGAAGCAGCTTCATGACCGGATAATGGAATTCCGACAAACTGTTGGCTTGTGTTTGGTTGCTGAGCGTGTGAATCAAGGAACACGAAACTGTTTGTGTTTGTGTTCGTGTTATTGTTGTTGTTGTTGTTGTTGTTGTTGTTGTTTGAGTCATCTTCTTGTTGAGTGTATTGAACGTAAGTTGTTGGATTCATGAGGATCAACGTTTGTAAGCCACCGTCGGATCCGGCTGAGATCTCCGGTGGGTTACCGTGAAAGTAAGCAGCCATTTAAGGATCAAAATGGTGTCGGTTTCTTCAATTTCTGATTCTTCTTTTCACTGAGCTAAAGAAGAGTAAAAACAAAAACAGTATGAGTTCATCAACACAGATCTAAAAGAAGGAAAGAATTGTGATCATGGATGAGGAGAAAGAGAGATTGATCAAGAAGAAGATGGAAACTAAACTAAACAAAAGAAAAACACAATCATGACTGGAAATAAAATAATAAAATAATAGATGAAATTGAAAGAAAAATTGAATAAAATAAAGATGAAGAACCTGGATTGATAGAGATCTGAAGATGCACGTGTATCATGATCATCTCAAGCTGCAAAAGGAAAGTTACATTAGAGGATCGAGTTCTATCAAAGAGAAAGAAGGAGAGAGAGACACACACATGAATATACACTTATATATAAATATACCTGTGTTTGTGGAGATGTGTGTGATTGCTATGTGAGTTTGGTCTCTGTGTCAGACTCAAAGATCTCTCTGCAACTCTTTTCTAGCTCAAAGGGGAAATATAAAATACATTAAAAAGCTCTGAAATAAAATATATATAACAAACAAAAAAGATGAATATATTTATATAAATTGAAAGAGAGATAGAGGATAAAGAAAGGAGAGATAAAAGATACCCATCTTTTCCTTCACTCATTAATCTTCACACAGTCTTAGTATGCCACCATTTTTTTCACTTTATTTCTTTCTATTTTTTTAATAATTCTGTATTGTGGTCGGTATATCATATCACCAAAGCTTATTTTTATCTGTTTAATTAATTTAATTAAATGAGACAACAATTGATCTTAGGACATGGATTAACTATGTTCATGTACACCGTATTTGCGGATTCATATTTATTCTTTGAATCCGCAACCACAATCAATTTTGCATTTAACAATTTAATTATGTGTTTACGTTAAACACCACTAGCTAATACTTTATATAATATACTAAATTGGACACTCCAGCCATGTTGGAATTTATTTTAGAAATCAAACTTATGTTATAAAATTAATTGCATTAAATATTATACACATAGTTTCAAAAAGAATTTAACAACTGGGTCGATAAAACTCTAAATATATTACATGAAGATACACTATTTTCTAAGATCGAATTATAGTAAAAAGATACAAAAAAAGATGTTTAACATCTTGACCAAATACACTTTTCGCATGTCAACTAATTATATTAATTCGCAACTGATAATAATTGAGGGTAAAAATTGTACTATGCTTATATTTTAAATTATTGCACTCTAGAACAATTGGTTATACGTATACAGATTTTTGTTAAAATATTTCCAATATATATCAACTTCATAGATATGATATGTATCTTATAAGGATTTAAGCATTGATGTACTTGATCATGAGTGGAAAAACAGAGGAACTTGTATGATATGACTTTGGCCTTTTGATGTATTGACCAGGTGACGAACCCACATATTCATACAACCAAACACTCTATATATCGCTCTTATTTACATTATATAATTATATACGGAGGAAGTAAATGATATCACATCAAGACATAGTGATATGTATGTCGTGTCCAATTTAGAATCATATCATTTTCTTATTTTAACATTATGTGCATTTATTTATTAAAAAGAAATCCCACACGCATCTCAACCCAAATCTTTCTTTATTCATATAACTACAATCCCAAACATAAAGTATTACTGAAATTGCTATTCTTGCGACTTTTGTAACCTATTAAGTTCTAACTATACTCTGAAATTGGCAATGAAATAAACTGCTAGGATTTTAGTAAACATTTAAAACATAATATTTACGTTACCAAATGATATGATTTTTTTGTGATATACACATTCAGATATAAACTTAAAACGCGTACAAAGTTGATACTTTAGTGATTGAATAGATTAGGGTTTCAAAAGTCCTACATAGAAGAAGAAAAAACTTTTTAAGTTTATAATATTCTAAACACAAAACAGGTTTTAAAGAGAAAATGAAAAAATTATAGGAAAGAGTGAAGTTGTGTCAGAAGATCCAAACAGCACAAAAACGAGGAAACGTCTCCTTCTGCAGAAAACCTAAAATATTTAATTACACAAAAATCTAAATAACTGAGAAAGAGAGGAAGAAAGAAGATGATAACGATAATGACAATGAAGCATGATAGGAAAGTTTCGGTCCCATTCTATTTAGATTATTTTCTTTCATATAAAAATGTATGATGTATGTCACTATATACTTTTTGGTTTACCACGTATTCCTTGGTATTTTTATATAGCGTATCTAATTAAAGTAGGATTAAGAAAATTATTGTTAGAAATATTATAGTTTAGTTGACTAAGCTACGAAGTGTGTTTGAGTTCATGAGAAAGCTTGTTTTTTTTTGTTTTTTTTTTTGGATTTCATATTCAGAAGAGACACACATAAATGTATTTAGTAGAGATTTTGGATATATAGTTTTCGAAATAGGAAAAAAACCCTAAAATACACTAACTATATTATTCTTATCCAAAAAATACACAATTTTTTTGTGTTACTATAAAAATATATCACTATCACTATTGCATGTACAATTAATATTGCATGTTTAATACAAAGCATTTCAAAAATTAAAGGGTGTTAACGATAACTAAACTAAATAATTTCAGCGGAAAAAGTTGTAAAAATTTATAAGATATGTCTAATATATATTTTTAGTTACAGTTAACACCCTTTAAATTTTAACAACGTTTACCTAGATTATTAAGAAGATAAAAAAAAGGAATATTATGTATTAAATAGGTAATAATAATAGTTAGTGTGTTTTTATGGTAATCAAAAGTGTAAATGTAGTTTTTGGATAACAATAATATAGTTGGTGTATTTTTAAGATAAGATACTAAATGATTTATCAAAGCCAGTTTTAAATGTGGATCCTTACAAGTTTATGAACAAAGGACAAAAAGCGGCATAATGAAAATTTAATTTACTATTTACTTAATTTGATTTTTACAATAACTATTTACTTAATCTATCTCCAAAAACTTTTGTCGTTTATTAACCCACACTTTGTTTTAGTTTTGTGGTTATCAACCTCTTATAATCTTGATTCATGATCTTCACTCTTCTTAGAAATTTATACATACCAAAAGGATGGATAAGTAGGTCTCACTTTTATACTTTCATTCAATTTCATTGATTCATACTTAAAACGTATGTCCCTACCAAGAATTTTTTTTTACATAATAGTTTAAATTTATTTCCGTAAATAAGGAAAATTGTGCACTTTACTATTTATATGAATGATAAAGAGTACTCCAGAGACAGTGAAATTAGTACATCATTTTAGCAGAAACTCAAAAATCATATTACATCACAATCAGTAAAAATTAATTGAACATGTTAATTCATGTAGGACAACTATTAATTAACTCTGTCTGGCCTTCCAAATTTTCGTCTAATGTTGTTATCTGTTGTCTGCAGAAGATAGCTAAACATATTAATTAGAGTATATGAATAATTACCTTTCATGGGGGCAATGCTGTTACTATTTAAAAAGATTACAAACAAATAACATTATGAATTTACATCTTTTCTTGTTTTTTGGTCAAATGATGAGTTTAATTACATCTATAAACCAACATTATACAACTACATGACTATAGGTTAGTCCCCAATCGCTATCTAAATTCTCACAGTTATCTAATAGGAGTATTAATTTGTTATTGCAAATTTACCCTTGTTTTCACTATCTGTCGTTATTTGCAAAAACATTATGATACAATTAACATAGTGATGTCTTGTTGTTACTTTTGCCACAATAGTGCCATGTATAATTATCTCTTTGTCACGGACACAGGTTGTGTTGTGACAATAACTACATACCATTTGTCACTAAACAAGATGTCTTCTTTTAATCCAAAAATCCGATCAATTGTGATACAATAACGATCCGTCTCTTAGCCACCAACTACCTAAATACATAAGTATGTCGCAATTGAGACAAGCAGTACTAAGGAATTTCTCCAAATGATGAAATATAATTAACTATAATTTTTGTTGTTGAATATACTGATTAAAACTTAAACAGCTAAAAATTTTATGCTTTTTGAAATAAAGTAACATGTCGAGTATTTTTTCAATCTAGTGGTTATAATGATCTATCTAATAATTTTGATGTTAGAAGTTCACCTCCTCGAGGCTACATATAGTAAATTAAAAATGAGGCTTTAAGTTATGGTTCTGGTCCTTTGTCGATTCATTTTTTAACAAGAAAAAAAATTATAATGTAACATTTTCTCACAAAGAGCTGCAAAAGTATCTAAACATGATCTATCTAACATTATGATAAAAAGGATGTAAGAAAACAAAAATAATGATTTAACCACTAGAAAAACTTAATTTAGTTTGGTTAATAAATTTCACTATTAGATACAAAACTACTAACTATGATATATTTTTATTTTCAGTTGGAAGAAAAATGAGAAACTTTTTACGGTTAAAAGGAGTTGTCAAAATTTTATATTAATGATATTAACAAAATTAATAATAATATTTTATTACAAATATAAGACCTTGACAAGTTTATCATACTTACCAAAAATAAAAAAATACGTGAATGGTTGGATTGACAAGACCCGATTCATCACCTAAAATTTACACCCTGAAATTCTTTTTTTAATCTATTAGTGTAGTGGAAAATATAAAACCTTGATATCTATTAAGTAGATCATTCTAACTATTAGACTGATAGTAACTCGGTAAATAATAAATAACTTATACCGACCAAAAGCAATGAGGAATTTTGGCGCTTAAATAGAAATTGTCAACTTTTATATAACTCATATCTACCAAAAATAATGAATAATTGATTACAAGAGAAAGTAATACAATACCCTGCCTAAATCAACAAACCACACTCTACACGTTATTGCTATGCATAGGTAGCTTTTGTTATTTGTATATTTACCATTTACTGCAACATTCTTTCTTTTTATTTTAAAGTTTTAGCTTTTAAAAAATTTCAGGCAAAATGAGAAAAATTTGAACTGCAAGTAAAAGCTAATCCTCAGTAAAAGGAAATGCTTATTTCCCAAAACTAAAGTTGTACAAACCTTTTGAATGAAAAGGATGGTTTTATTCCAATCACTACGACTCATGTTTCATATGCATTGATCTGACGCTACCCACGCACTATCATATTCATTCATATTTATACCTTAACAAGTTATAGCACCTTTTCTTTTCTTACTGATATATTTCATGTATGATCAGTTATATATATATATATATATATATATATATATTTTTTTTTTTTGTTAGGAACACTTTTTAAAGTAAAACACGAAAGTTACAAAACCAATCCGGACAAGACTATCAGAAGAATTTATATATATAGCTTTAAAAAGGTGAGCCAACAATCCGTTAGAACATCAGAAAAGTAGAAAATCCAACTTATTAAAAGAAGAAAAAATATTCTTGATTAAATAAAATTTCGTTTAAAAGTGGGAAAATGGGTCAATTTTTCTAAGTATTGTCTTGAATATGATCAAATTTAACTATTTAAGTAGCCTCGTTTATTAAAAAAAGAAAGAATTTTTATTGAAACGGTGATGTAGGGTGTACCTTAGAATTATGAGTGGTAAGCATAAATCCTTTGTCGATGATTTTTTATATCCAAGAGGCGCACTATCTCTACTTTGGTTTCGCAAATTCTACCTAACCTTATTAGATTTGTCTTCTTTTGGTAATCATGCATTTTATTGACATACTACAAAACATACTACTTGTTTGTTAGAATCTCAATGATATTCTATTATCAGAAGTTAA
Organism: Lepidium sativum; assembly: GCA_023374145.1. Classification (NCBI taxonomy): domain Eukaryota; kingdom Viridiplantae; phylum Streptophyta; class Magnoliopsida; order Brassicales; family Brassicaceae; genus Lepidium; species Lepidium sativum. Next base: position 4,095 of record JAKUCM010006603.1, on the reverse strand, counting down.
AGTTATTTTAATCTAGAACCTATATCCGGTTCAACTTCTACAAAGTTTTAGGTTTAGTGCAAAAAGAAAAAAAATGGTCTATTATATTAAATTTTGGATCTTAATTTTTTTAGGCCCTGAAAATTAAACAAATATTTTTTTAGGAATGAGCCATGTGCACATATAAAAAAATCGGATATGTTAGGAACTAATCTACTTATTCCAAACTAGTTTTGAATTTAAAAAAAAAAACACATAATTTGTTACAAAAATCTGTATATAAATCTTGTTCTAAACTACTTAGAACTCAAAATGTATTAAGTTTTAAAGGTTTAAACTTTGCCAAGTCTCGACTAGAAATAATATATTTTCTGTACTACGAATTGGTTGCCCTAGACCTTAGTTCAAAATATTTAATCTAATTAATAACTTGGTTTTAATTACCATATGATTTAGGACTAAGTATAGTACCAGCAGCCATCATTTTCGCTTAGGAATCTGACTATCACACTTTATAAGTATATCCTAACTCCATTTTTAAAACAAATATGTGTCCACATCGATCTTCAAAATATTTTCTCGTGCGAGATGTCATACATTAAAGATTACAATAACTCTGTGTGTCAGTTTAACTTGACGATAAATTAGTAGTTTAGTCTGAATGTGAGACAGTAATTAGTCATTGGTTTAATCATTGATCTTCTCCAATAATTTATTCAGCTGATTTAGTTGTCAGTGTAACAGGGTTGTCTCTCAAAGGACTGCAAGAACTGTAGTCACATCAAGATATGTGAACGTGTACGATGTTAGTAACATTTAAAGTTACTTTTTCATATATGAGAAAAAAATATTCCCTCCATTTTTAATATAAACTGTTTTAAAGATTTTTTGTTTGAAGAAGACAAAAAGTAAATAAAAATTTATAATAAACTACTTTATTTTCAATAATTATTTCTCTTTCCTTTTCAATTAAATGTTGAAACAAAGTAGTAGATCTTTTATTGAAAATATAAAAAAACAAAAAAATAATAATATGCGTCCATTTAACTCAGAGATTCACGGAGAACTTAAAATGATAGAGAATGATACTGTTGTATGCTTTATGCTAAGCCACACTTTAAACTGATTTAGTTTTTCTTAATGCAACCAATTTAGTGACCCAGAAGTTGGTTTGATTAGGAAATTTAATTAGACGAGTCAGTTTAACCTAATTAACACTTTAAGCCTTTAATTTGATGGGAGTTGTTACATAGATAAGGTGTTATACCAATCAAGTAATTATGATGACCCCTAAATAAACAATAATTGCAGTCTTAATTAAATTTCTGTTAATTTCATTTACGATATATATATATATATATATGTTACGCTTTATATTTTATTCAACGAGAAAATAATTGATATTAAATAAATCTATATCTTCTCTCGATCTTATAATAAATAATATTTTTGAATTACATTTTATATCAAAATATTTAATGTTTTAGATTTTCAACACAAAAATATTAATATATTTTTATATTTAATTCTATAACTTATTCATATTAATCATACTATTAATTATAATATAGGAATATATTAAGTAATTTCATAAATTTGCTTTAAATATCAAATATTATAAGAAAGAAAGAGTAACAGTCTGATGTTTTCATGGGATATTGATATTTTGTAGATAGATCCTAAATATATATATATATATATATATTTCAAGTCATGGTTAATTTTGCTTAATAGATGTAGTAGGCAGAGGTTTGTACATGGGACGCATGGTATCAAGGAAAGCCTCTCATTCTTACACTCAGTGTTATATGATTTTTTATGAAAATGCGTACTTGAGCATGCTTCAAATAATGGAAGTCATGACGTTCGCTACAAATTTTTGAAGATGATGAATAATTAATCCAAAAAATTAATCAACCTTTTTCCTTATCTATAAGAGTTTTTCAAAACTCAAAAAATTATTTAGTATATTTTCTCTTGTATTTATTTATCGTTATCTATATTTTAGAGCATTTGTTGACTAGTAAAATTATAAATTTCGCTTGTAATTTTTTCTATGTAAATGATTGTTATGAATTGTCAATGGAAAAGAACTGACAACTCTTATAACAAAACAACGAAATCGGGCGCATGACTACACGCGCGACGATTTCCAAACTCCATCTCCGTCTTAGGTCTTCCTTCGTCTTCTCATCTCGCCTCTCCGTTGTGAGACGGCACCGTCCTGTTCTTCAGTTTCCTGCTCTGAAATCTCTTCGGCGAAGTTCTTCTCATCTTCCATTCATGCTTTCAGATTTGAGGCAATTCTGGTTGTTTCTTCATCTAGTTTCTCTCTGCTAGGGGACGGTGAGACATTTGGTGGTTGATTCGTCTCTGCTTCTTCATTTTTCTTCGCTGATATTGGTGGATCTTAAGATCATTTTCTCGTCGTCGCTAGTAGTGGAGCTCGTCTCACTTGGTGGTTGTCACCGCTAAGATCTCCTCTTTCCCTGCCTCGGAGCCTAGCTCTTCCAACTGGTGAGTAGGGTTACCGGGTCCCGACAATAACTCGCTTGTTGACCGGTTGAGTCTCCAAACTTTTCCTCCGATGTGTGTTGCTATGTTTGGGATGCTCGTGGTTCTTCCAAAAGATCCCGGTTTCTAGATTTAGCCGGTTAAAAGTTTTCTTAGCCTTGTTTGTATGGTACTCTCCGATGGCTTTTTTGATCTTGCAGTTTCTGTGTAGTGTTTGTCTTGGTGATCAGTAGGTTGGGCTCTTGGAGGAGCTACCAAGTGGGCGTGTGTCGTTGCATTGTCTTAAAAAAAAAAACTGTTAAAAGTTGAGAAAGTCCTAAATGTATTTGAAAATCAAATCTTACGTACTTTTATTTAACCTACTTTAAAATGTAAGTAATATGTAGTCCGTTGTTCAATGGAATCATCAAAAAAAAATTATAAACTAATTTGTCTATAACTATAGTCTTAAATAGAGTTTAAAAACCAAGAATAAATGGTTCATTTAGATTGTCGTATAAATGATATCTTGCTCTATTTAGAAAATTTTGGTTACAAATTAAGTATTGTTGTTGGAAATATATATAATTTAAAAAATAGCAAAACCAAACCAGTCTTTCGCGACTCATTTAATTTTCATTAGGAAGTATAATCAGAATTTGATCAAGGCATAAGTAGTATCAAATAGAAACCTAACAAGTATTACAAAACCCCGAAATCTCTCAATCACACATTTCATTCGTATCAATTTTGAAGAAAAAGAAAAAAAAAAGTGGAAGCGAATATTAAATTACCCGAGCCCATTGGTGTTTGTTCACAACGTGCCAAACGCAGGAAAAAACTCTCTTAATGAAAGATTAGTAGCTGTGTAGTTGACGCGTGTACAGTGCCAATGGACCCTACACATGTTGGCTCTTTCTCCGCCCTAATTTACTTTATTTTTATTTTTCAAAAAGTTAAAATTAAAACGAAGACGATTCGTCTTGTAATAGTGGGCCCCAAAACCCAATCGAAAACTCTTCCCGCTTTTTCAAAAAACAAAAATCCTCTCTACAGAGCCGAGTACTTCCACAAATAGTAGGATCCCACGTGTCCCCTTAGGTCAATAAAAGCAGCCAATTATATTATTCTTACATTTTTCCACGACTCTTCTTCTACTTTATACGTTTATTTTCTTCATTTACTCCCTCAACTCCAATCTATTTCTCCATCTACAAAATTATATACTTAGGCCCAAAAATCTAAATCTAAATCCAACTCGATAAAAAAAATCTAAACACAAACCAAAATTATCTAAATATTTGAACAAATCTAAAATTTCAAAAATTCAAAAAATCAAACTCCAACCAAAAACCAAATTAGTACTCAAAACCCGAATAAATAATACATTTAAAGTAGGTTTAAAATATATTTTGTATTTTACCAATATATTTTTGTATTTTTAGATACATTCAAATATTTTTTGTAAGATTTTAATATTTAAATATATTTTAGGTATTTGTGTTATTTTTAAATACTGTTTTGGTTTTTAAAAATATGTTTTGGATTTTTGTGTGTATTTGAGTATACATATAATTTTTGATTTTTTGAATTTGGATTCAGACCAATCCAACTCCAATGAAA
>JAKUCM010006602.1:0-31570 GCA_023374145.1 Lepidium sativum | reverse complement strand
AGTTTTTGTTGGTTATGGAACATAAACTAAGGGCTACACAGTTTGGCTAATCGAAGAAGGAAAGCTAGTAATTAGCAGAGATGTAGTCTTTAATGAAGATGAGCAGTACAAAGACTCTATTTCAGAAGAACAAAAACCTAAGGATGATAAAATAAACAATGAGAGAAAATCCGATAAAAGGGTAACTTTCAGAGTAAACCTAGAGGAAATATTGGGTGAGGAAGATCAACTAAAAGGTATTGCTGGGTCAGGTGGAGCAAGTCCAGAATATGTATCAGAAGGTTTCAGTGAAGAAGAGAGTATTGTAGACTCTGGAAATCAAGAAAGTGAAGAGACTAATTTGGAAGACTACCTATTAGCTCGTGACAAGAAAAGAAGAGATATAAGACCTCCATCTAGGTTTGAAGAAGCAGACCTGGTTGCTTTTGCACTTTCAAGTTCTGAGGAGATAGAACTTGAAGAACCTAAGACCTATACAGAAGCAATGCATAGCAAAGATAGGGAAAACTGGAGAGAAGCAGCTGATGAGGAAATGGATTCTTTTATCAGAAATAACACATGGATTCTAGTCGACAAACCTCAGAATAAACGGGTAATTGGATGCATATGGCTATTCAAGTTAAAACCAGGCATACCAGGTATTGAAAAACCAAGATTTAAAAGCAGATTGGTTGCTAAAGGTTATGCTAAGGTTGAAGGAGTAGATTATAATGATATTTTTGCACCAGTAGTTAAGCATGTTTCAATTAGGATTCTATTAGCTACAGTTTCAAACTGGAACATGGAACTAGAGCAAATGGATGTGAAAACGGCTTTTTTACACGGAACATTACAAGAAGAAATCTACATGAATTAACCAGAGGGCTATGAGGTAAAAGGAAAAGAAAGAAAGGTGTGTTTACTTAAGAAATCACTATATGGATTAAAGCAGACACCAAGAGAATGGAATGCAAAGTTCAATGAGTTCATGAGGAAGCAACAATTTCAAAAGAGTGAATATGATCCATGTGTGTACTATAAGGGAAACATAGTTGATAATATGATATATCTTCTCCTATATGTAGATGATATGATTATTGCATCAACACATAAACAGCAGATTGTGAATCTAAAGCAACTTCTCAGCAAACAGTTCGAAATGAAAGACCTAGGACCAGCAAAGCGAAATACTAGGCATGGACATTTACAGAGACAGAAAGCAGAGCACAATACAGCTGTCACAAGAAAATTATATCAAGCAAATCCTAAGCACTTTTAACATGAGTGATAGAATACCAGTTTCTACGCCTATAGGGGTTCAGTTCAAGTTAAAGAGCATCTCAACAGGCGAAGAAGACACAGAGACTGAGGGCATGGAGGACGTACCTTATACGAGTGTCGTCGGAAGCCTGATGTATGCAATGGTCGGATCTCGTCCAGACCTTGCTTATTCCATTGGTATCGTCAGTCGGGTACATGTCAAAACCAGGAAAAGCACACTGGTTAGCAGTCAAATGGATAATGTGTTATCTAACAGAAGCATCAAAAATAAGTCTAACATTCAAGAAAGATGCAGATTTCAGAATTAAAGGCTACTGTGATGCAGATTTTGCTTCAGACTTAGATAAATGAAGATCAATTTTAGGGTATGTCTTTACTTTGGGAAACAACACAATAAGTTGGAGATCTAGACTATAGAGAGTATTAGCATTATCTACAACAGAATCAGAGTACATAAGACTATCAGAAGATAGCAGAGAAGCAGTGTGCATACATGGAATATGTGAAGAAATAAAGCTATGTACAGGGATTGTTGAAGTATTCTGTGATTCACAAAGTGAATCTACCTATCGAAGAACATAATGTGCAGTGAAAGAACAAAGCATATACAGGTCAAATACAACTACATAAGAGAAGTGACAGAAGATAAACAGGTCAAGGTCACTAAAATTCATACATCGATTAACCCAACAGATATGTTTATGAAGGTCATACATGCAGAGAAATTCAAAGGATTCATGCAGTCTTTGAGAATGGAAGAAGCCTAAGAGTCGATGCATGAGCTTCCGACAGGTAGCTCCGATGTCGGAATGCTCAGATCTGTTGAAATCTGCACACATTCAAGAGAAAGAAAGAAGCTTGAGTTAGTCGCTACAACTAAAACAAGGATATTTAAAGAAAAATAAATAAACCAAGGATACAGGAGCTCGAATCTAGGGTTTAAGAACTGAAGGGTCAGAAACTTACATGCAAGGCAGACGAACGGTCATGTCGGTAGTTGGTCGAGAGCTGCATCAACAAGAACAAAAAGAGATCAGATCTAAGAAAGCAAAGGCGGAAAAGAAGAAATCAGACAACTTTCCTCGTAAATCTGAAACATGTAGAGGAAGTTGAAAGGTTTATCCCTTACTGGTTTCCTATTGCTTGAGGTAGATCCACCAGAGTTTTTCCTTGTCACGTTCATCGGAAAAGTAAAAAGAAAACAAGGGTCAGGAAAAGAGAAAATCGGACCCTTAGATCTGTCAGAAAAATGATAAGATCTTTGCATGCGAGAAGGGTTAGGAAAAGAGAAAACCGAACCACCAGATCTATCAGGTAAATGATGAGATCTTAACATGCATGTATCGGAAAGCTAAAGAGATACTTAAAGATGAAGAAAATTACCAGGAAGTTGAGCCGTCGCCGGAAAGTATCGGGGCTTTTCCCACCGTTCTTGAGCTACTCTGAAAGGTTATGGTGTTTACTGGAAGAAGATCTGAGCTCTAGAAGGTTAAGAGCTTCATAATCGCATGCTACAGAGAAAGGAAGAGGAAGAGACAAGAAGAGGAGAAGAAGAGTCGAGAGAGAATCGCAGCGGCTAGGGTTAGCTCACGAAACAAATGAGGTGTCAAAGGTGGAGAATGTTGGTTTTGTCGCTCATTTATGGGCTGTGGGCCGAGCCAGCAGCCCATTAAGCAATTGGTTTGCTTAACGGGTCATCGGCCAGCGTCGCCCAAATTTTTCTTTAGCTCGTTTTGATATTGGGCCAAGTTTGGCCCAATACCGGAGAGAATGAATCTACCTGTGTTTAAGGCTAGGTTCATATTCCTTATTTTTTGATTAGCGATTTTAGGTTTTACAGAGAACACCATTGTAATAGAGTCGAAGCTCTAAATCAAGAAACACAGAGAGTATAGTGAATTCTGGATTTACATCCGAAGAGAGATGTACTCGTAGAATTTCATCGGCGAGGAACTCTATAATCCCGTGTCTCAATTCCTCTTTAATCGCAATCTTTCTTAACTCAAATTTGAACCTAATCATCTCAATTTTGATCCACAAGTGAAATCGAGCAATGTCTTGAGCTTATGCTTGAACATTAATCAAAAGCTAATGACCTCATTAACTTGGGTTAGGCCTTAGTCGTCTTATTCTAGTTGCCTAATTGGTTTAATGCCGCTCCCTCGTCTACTCTGTAAAACAAAAAATCGAGTAAATGACTTATCTTATAACAATTTCAGTTTATAGAACCCTAGATATATGTAGCTCTGAGCATAATTCTTGAAATTCCAGATCAGAACCTGAATCCGACCCTGACCTAGAAAATCGAGTATTGACTGAGTTCGGGTTAAAGCAAATACTCAATCGACTATAGACATTAAAGTACTTTGGATTTTGGATCGGGTTCGGGTAAAATTTGAAACCCGAAAATAAACTGAAGATAACTAAAGATTAAAAGTACATTAATTAACACTCAATGATTCATCTTCTTCATTCTATTCTCGTGAACAACAAAGCAGACCTAGAATAACTATAATGTCTTTTTTTTTCGAAACGTTGAAACTCAACATAACACAAGTACACTTATTCCTTCTGTAAACTTCATAAATCAATTTCAAGTACGCTTCTCCTCTTTCTATTTTCGGAAACAACAATTCAAAGTTTGATTTTTCTATTTTTTTTGTTCGAAATATCACCATTGTCGTTGGGTTATGAATCTTCAATTGCTATTACTTGGTTGTAACTACTCTTGAACTTCTATCGTGTTACAAGATTTGGCTCGTGATAGAGATTACGAATGAAGAGCGTGACTTGCACGTAAAACTTTGTGATCAACCAATCAATTATGATTTTAAGAAAAAAACAAAATTTTCCTTTTATCTTTTGTTTTTCTTTTTATCATTTAGGTTAAGCTATGCTCTCATTATAAAGGAACTTGTTAGCCTCTGCATCTTTTATCATTCAAGTTTGACAGTTCTCTTGTTTAAGTTCTTAAGTTTTTATAAAGCTTCGTATTGTTGCTTGTGAGTTTTTCCGAACTTTAGCTCCTTGTGTGCTTTGATTCGTTTCTATCAATAAATCGTAATTTCTTCATTTTTAAGTTTTGATTTCTTATTCTACCAAGTTCTGAATTCCCATAACCTATATTAAGGGTATCAGATACACTTTTTCCTCGAATTAAATCATGGTTAAAACTCGGAACACTAAAGAAACGGAACAAGTTGTTGAACCAACTATGGAAGAACGAATTGATTCTATGGAAAATATGTTGCTTGCACAAGGAGAGGTGTTAGCAGCTCAAGGTGAGCGTTTAGCAACTCAAAGACGAAAAACTGGCTTCTCAAAAGGATCGTATTGCTGACAGTATCACCAAGAATTTCAAAGATATCATGGATGTGGTCAAACGTGCTCTTCCTGCACTTCCTACACCGCCTGCATCTTCTTTTAGGACTGTAGAAACAGAGTAAACCTCAAGCCATAACTTTGTTCCCCCTATTCTTCTAATCAACTGCTTGTCGCTCCGGCAAACGATACAGCTCTAGTTCCTCTTACATGACCATGTGCTGGTGTAATTAGGTTGGGAAGTGATGAGTTTCCACGGTTTGATGGTGAAGATACACGAAACTGTATTTTCAATGTTGAAGAATTTTTTAAGGTGGACCTAACACCGGAAAATCTGAAAGTTTGACTAGATTCTATTCACTTCTTTGGAGAAGCTGCGACTTGGCATCGTAGTTTTATACAGTCTAATGTTGGTTGTGGGGTTTTGAGCAATTGGAATGCTTAAAAAATCATCTTTATTGAAAGGTTTGAGGATGTGATAGATGATCCTCTCGCTGAGTTAAAAAACCTTCGCGAAATCTAATGGAATTATTGATTATCACAACAAGTTCGATGTCATTAAGTTGAAGGTTAATTTTCCTGAGCAATATTTGGTGAGTATTTATTTGGCTGGTCTTCGTAATGACACACAGATGCATGTAAGGATGTTTTTACCTCAATATGTACAACAATGTCTCTTGTAACGACGCTTGTTTGAACAAGCTACTTCTCCTTCACAAGCATCTCAGTCTTGGTCTAATTCAAAGAATTCATCTCAACCAATACATGGCAAGACACTTGTGAGTTATACAAAAGATCAAGGATTAAAGTCTGAGACTTTCTCTTCTCTAGAAAAAGGGAAGGATAAGGTTGCAAAGTCTCGGCCAACATTGTGTGCAGAATTTATGAGTGAACGACGCGCTAAAGGACTTTGCTATTTCTGTGACAAGAAGTACACACCATACCACTATCTTGTTCACAAAAAGGCGCAATTGTTCAAAGTTAAGATGGGTGATGATGAATTTGATGCGACAGAGTCCAAAACTGAAGGTGAAAGTTCATAACTAGCAGATGACTTGATTGAAGAACCAAAGATTTTGGTTAGTGCTGTCACCGGAATTATGGATTTTTGAACTATGAAAGTCAAAGGAGTTCACGACAAGAAGGTGTAATTTGTGTTAATTGACTATGGTTCTACTCATAATTTCATTGATCCAAAGTGGCAGAAACGTTACGTTGTGACATCATCTCGATGGAAAGAGCAACAACAAACATAGCTGATGGAAGTAGGTTGCCAATTCAAGGGAAAATTAATAACTTCAAGTGTGGTTATCAACACCACACATTTGAGAATGGTTTTATGTTGATTCCCTTAGGAGTTTGTAATGTTGTTATGAGAGTTCAATGGTTGTGCACTCTTGGAGAAATTGGTTGGAACTTTGCAACTTTTCCGATGCAATTTCAGTTAGATGGGAAACAAGTGGTGTTACATGGTCTGAAACAAGGGTCTCTCAAGGAAGTTAAGTTACTAAAATTCACTAAGAAAAGTGATTTGGGGGATCAAAATGCAATTGTTTATTCTCATGAAATGTCTGTTAATTTGGAGCATGATCTCGTTTGCTATTGGAGCAACTGAAACATAACAACATTATAACCGAGCTATGAGAGACGTGATTACTAAGTTTTAGGAGATTTTTAAAGAGCCTAAGGAGTTTCCTCCATCTCGTGGTATCCATGATCACAAAATTTCCTTGATCAAAGGCGCCATTCCGGTAAATCAACGACCTTATTGTTATCAGAAGAATGAGATTGATAAGATGGTGGAAGAGATTTTGGTAAATGGAGTAATTCAACCTAGTTGCAGTCCGTTTGCTTCACATGTGGTTCTCACAACCTAGATTATTGCGGTGTGAATGAATTGACCTCTCAAAAATCATTTTCCTATTCCTTTGACGGAAGATCTTTTGGATGAATTAGGTGGTGCGTGTTGGTTCTCTAAGATCGATCTTTGGGCTGGCTATCATCAAATTAGAATGCATCCACAAGATATTCACAAAACAGCCTTCAAGACTCATAATGGGCACTACGAATACTTGGTTATGCCATTCAGTTTAACTAATGTTCCGACAATGTTACAACATCTTATGAACACAATATTAAAGCCTTTCCTGCGAAAATTTGTTCTCATATTCTTTGACAAGTGTGGCGAGGTTGCATATAAATTGGATCTTCCTGCTTCATTAAAGATTCACCATGTATTCATGTTTCTCAACTGAAAGTATTTGTCGGTAATGTTCCCACTTCTTCTACATTACCACACTATGTTAGCGATGTATTGATTAAGAAACCATAGAAGATACTTGAGAGAAAAATGGTCCAACGTCAGGGACGTGCAACTACCATGGTTTTGGTTAAATGGACACACTTAGATGAGTCTGAAGCAACTTGGGAATAGTATTTTGATCTACATAAGAAGTTTCCAACTTTTGAACCTTGCGGTCAAGGTTCTTCAAACCAGGAGAGATTTGTTACATGATTTGGCTCGTGACAGAGATTACGAATGTAGAGTATGACTTGCACATGAAACTTTGTGCCCAAGCAATCACTTATGATTTGAAGACAAAAATAGAACTTTCATTTTATCTTTTGTTTTCCTTTTTTCTCGTTTAGGTTAAGATTTCTCTCTTTATAAAGGCACTTGTTAGCCTCTGCATCTTAAGTTTCTCTAAAGCTTTGTATTGTTGCTTGTGATTTTTTCCAAACCTTAGCTTCTTGTGTGCGTTGATTTGTTTCTATCAATAAATCGTACTTTCTTCATTCTTAAGTTTCAGTTTCTTATTCTACAAGTTCTGAATTCCTGTAACATATATTATGTTGTTGGCCAAATTTTTGAGAATTTAACAATTTATGACTTGATTTTGATAAAGCCTTTTGGTTTTGGGATTTGGAGTTCTAATCTGAAATTTAGGATTTGTTTTAGATTTCAATTTAGAATCTATGTTCTTCAATTGATTAGCTTGTTTGTATTGTTTCTATTTAGGGTTTAAGATTTTGGCTAAGTTACATGTTGATTTTGAGTTTTTTTGTTTTGTTTGTTCCTTACTTTTCAATCAATAATGCATAGATCTATGGCTTCTTGTTATATGCTTTTATACAGACACTAGTTAGATAAAGAGAAACTGAGTGAATAAATTGATGCGAAATTGCTTGAAACTACAATAAAATTTGCGATAAGTATTAGGTTGAAGAACAATAAGATTTAGTCATAGATATATGTATTATACTTAAGAGTACTCTCCTTACAGAACAAGTGGCGTAATATACATGGAATCTTGTAGAATATGAGTAAGAGGTGTTTAAGATCAATAAGCTTTTATTGCTGGTTTTAAAGTACTAGATCGATGCTTATTGCTTGTTTTAAATTATAGGTTTTGTGAATTTAGAATCAGATATGACTGTTGTAGTTAATTTATATAAATCGGATTGTTACAGTTAATTCTTTTATTTTCTGTTTTATGTTTTAGTTGGATTCATCATTCTCCCATTTCAAGAGCGGTTGAACATAAATAATGCTTACAATAATAATACATAAACTAAGTTACCAAGTGGTGGCAAGTAGAGGGTCTTAAGGGAAACATAAAGAAAATTCTGAAGAATGTGGAGAAACATCTCAACCAAATATAGTTAAGAAGACACTAGCCACAAAATCTAATGTTTGGTCATACTTAACAAAATTTAAAGACAACTGAGACAAGTGCATTTGTAATTACTGCCAAAGGATATTCACATGTCCAACCAAGTCAGGGACATCCAATCTGCAAGAGCATATTGGTGTGTAAACAATATAAGGCTTGGATCAGATCCCAAGCCAATTCCCAGCCGCTTTTAAGAATGTATAGATGTGTGAAGATAGCTAAAGTACCCGAATATGTGTTTAAAAAAAAACGTCAAATGAGCTGCTTGTAGCAGCACAATTACTATTGTCATTAATCAAATGTGCAACCTGGAGACAGTTCTGCAGCAAGGTTAAGTCTATTTCATTTAACTTTAGGATAATTTCATGTTACATTGACATGTAAATTGGCTGTGATTTGTTGTTCATTTTTCTATGTGATAACATGATTTTACTATAAAATCCTAATGCACTATCATGTCCGAGTAGCACAAAAGGTGTCAAACCACTAGGAATGTAACTAGCATTTTAGGACTCAATTAACAATTATAATCCAAGCCAATCATGATTAATATGTTTCAGACGATCTAGACTAATCAAGCTCAAATTAAATCGAATTGAACATAAAAATAAACAGAGCAAGTAGCAGAAATAAGAATAAAGGTAGAGCAATTTAGTGAAGAATGACACAACGGGTAAAACAAGCGTAGGGTGATGAGAAATCAGGTCCCTGAAGAATGGACATCATGGATCTGTGTATCTTTTAAATCAACTAGGCACTTGCAACACTCAATAGAGCATACCTCTAAGTAGTAAATTCACAAAAAATTGAATCCACTCTCGTGGCAAGCAAACCCAAAATAGCTATCAACAAACCCTATCGTCACATGCATTTAACAACTCTTCTGGCGTGAAGGATCAACTTACTCTAGCTGATTCACACCTTAGAAAATCAATCTCTCGAGCTAAGGATGTGAATCTCTGAAATTGGTTCGGTCAGACGTCTTACCAAACACATATCGGTTGCTAGAATGTCTACGAACATGCTTCAATTGATCAGAATGAAAGAAGTGATGAAATCACCAAGCTGCAAGTAAAGTTTTGACCCTGTGTGACTTCTAGCTCGAGCTATAGCTCGAGTTCTGATCATGTGTGACTTCCGGCTCAAGCTGTAACTCGAGTTTTGACCCTATGTGACTTCAGGCTCGAGCTAGAGTCCATCGTTGATTCTACCTCGAGCTGACGTTCTAGCATTGATTCTACCTCGAGCTTGCGTTCATCATGACTTTTGGCATCCAACGTTGATTTTTCCTCGAGCTGGCGTCCAACGTTGATTCTACCTTGAGCTGACATCTAGTGTTGATTCAGTTCTGACAATCTCTTGCTCCAGTCCGACTCCAAGTGCTGCTCTTTCTACCTCTTTGTCTCCACTTGCCCATAACACTCCATTTTTGTGCCTTCAAGTACCTGAAATCTCCTCAAAGTAATGTGTGTGCTATGCAAATGGTGAAGCTAATCAAACTTTAAAATGATGAGAATGTAGTAGATATGTTGTAGAAAATGGCTAAAGGAGACTTTAAACATGCTAAAAACCACATATATCACTATGTCAGATGGATCTCTATATGCCTCAAGGAGGACTGCTCAAAGGGTCATTGTCAAAATATATAATGAGAAAAGGCTACTATTATGAAGTGGTTTTTACACAATAATCAAAGAGTATCTGCTACAATAGACATTTGGAAGTGTCAACCAACTAGTAATTGTAAACTGATTAGTGTATGTTTTTATATTTTAAAACCATAGGTGCTTTACACTTGTAATAAATTGATCAGTTTTCGTGTTTATCTCTTGAAATTACAGATGCTTTACATTGATTATAAACTGATTAGTTTCTGTTTTTATCTTCTTTAAATCACAGGTGCTTCTTACATGCTTGTCACAATCCACTACATTGATCCCACTTGGACACTTAAGAAAATGATAATCAGTTTCAAACCTATAACCAATCATAAATGTCAAGCTATTGCGACTGTACTTTTAGACTGCTTAGCTGAGGGGGGAATCAAGAGAGTTTTTTGCATTACTTTCGACAATGCAACAACTAATACTTCAACTTTAAGGAAGTTTGAAAGCAGTTGAAACTAGTTTTTAGATGATGAATTTGTATTAGATAGTGAGATGATACATATGAGATGTAGTGGACATATCATTAATTTGATTGTCAAGGATGGTTTGGTTGATAATAGATGATAGTATATGTGCAATTCGCAATGTTGTCACTTATCTTAGATCATATACTAATAAGTTGGAATCATTTGAGCTAATAGTTGAGTCTAAAAAGATGACAAGAGGTAGTTTACCACTTAATGTGAGGACTAGGTGGAATTCAACATATTTTATGTTCAAACAAGCTCTTAAATTCCGGGTTGCATTTGAAAAATGTCAGCTGAGGACAATGTTAATATGATAATTTCGTAGAGTTAAGAAATGGGGACAAAAGGAAAAGACCTTCTAAGTGTCATGATTGGGACGAGAATTGAGAGACTTCGTCGTTTTTAGTTATTTTCTATAACTCAACTATGATTGTCTCAACCTCTACATCATTGAACTCACATGAATGTTATTGTGAGATAGTGACCACAACATCAAATATGAGTGGACTTATTACAAAAAATGATAGCCAACTGAGTAGAAAGGCTAGTGAAATGCTTAAGATGTATGAAAAGTATAGGGATGAGCTGAAAAATATCAACAAGATGTTGATTGTAGTGACAATGTTTGATCCTAGGAAGAAAAATGCAGTTTGCAAAATTGTGTTTTGAAACATTACATGTGAAGGATTCTATGGAATGTAAGGAGATGAATGAGTCAATCTTGTTAATTTTGAGATATATGGTCATTGAGTATAGTGATAGACATAATGGGAATGCAAATGTCCATACACAATCTTCACAATCTCAATCTTCTCAAGTTGTGTATTTTGGTTCTGGTCTTGAACAATCTAGTGATAAGATGGATATATTTGATGATGGATTGGGGTATAAGCGGATTGACATTATGTATAAAGAGATGATGAGTGAGAAAGGAGCAAGGGAAACACAAGATGAGCATGATACATATTTAAGAGATGATGTTGAGAGTTCTGAAAAGGTATGTGGGACAGAATTTGACATACTCTCATGGTGGAAAGCGAACAACTTTAAATTCCCTATACTCTCACAGATTGCTCGAGATGTATTTGTTATGCAAGTGTCATCGGTTGCTTCTGAGAGTGCTTTTAACACAAGTGGTCAGATTATCACTCCAGCCAGAATTTGTCTTTCTCACTTTATCGTTAAGGTGTTAACATGCACATAACAATGGATAAAACAAGACATCAAAGATGAATCAAAAGAGCTCAACATTGCACAAATTTTTTCTGAGGTTAAAAAAGCTGACAATCTTGACAGAAGTAAACTATTTATGATTTAATTCTTGATTTAATGTGTATATAATATGTAATTTTAACACTTTGTTGTTGTAGAGTTCGGAAACCCAATCACAATTGAAGACTAAACAAAATATGCTCTCCAAAACAAGGTACGCTAATTTGAAATAATCAGATTTATGTTTGTGATTGTTATAAATTGTAATTGTTTTAGAAGTAAAAGAACAAAGATTTTGTACTTTATGTTAAGTTTTTGATGCTTGACAAGTTTTTTGAAGAGATTGTTCTAAATTTGAAAAAGCTCCACCAAATATTCTACAAACTATGTCTTTTTTTGTGAATTGTATTTTATAGATCATTATTAAATACATATCATCTGCTTTTTATCTTCTTTGTATTTGACTGTTTATTTATATAGTGATTGACAAAACCTACAATTTTCGTGATAATTCTTCTTTTTTGTTTTATGCGGTTCAAGAGTAATCTAATTCAAGAGTATAACTTATACTCTCTTTTTTTTGTGTTTCAGAAAATCAAAAGCTACAAGTCGATCCGAGTTGTTTTGATACTTTTTTGTTGTTTTAGCAAGACTTTACATGCTTTTGGAAACATATTTCTTAGATTTCAAGATCCATTGATTTCAGTAAGTTTTTATTAATGGACTTAAGATTTTGATTTCAGGTCTTAATATAGGTAATTTAATGTCGTTTTGATTTGGGTTTTGAAAATACTCAAGTTAGACCTGAAATTTATATATCTTTGGATATTATTCAGAGTTTCTATAAATTACTAAAATCGACCCAACCTGAAATGTACCAATCCCAAACTGACATGAATTTTCGAAATATTCGATCGGATCCTTTATGTCTAAACCCGAAATTCAAATGATTCGACTCTATCGGATTCAGATACCTGAATGCCCAGGGCTACCTAGATGCATGACCGGTCCATGGCATATGCAACATAAATTATAGTTTAGGGTTCTTGGTACAAAAATCTTTAGAGTTTATAAAATTTTGCGGTAAATAAAGATTAAATTTTTAGTATTTTTAGAATTTTGTAATAATTTGTGCTCAAATTATTAGAGTTCACATAATTTTTTAGTAATTAGTTCCAAATTATGTAGAATTTATTGATGTTTTTAGTAAATAAGGTCATGTTATTATTTTTTTGAATTTGAGAAATTTTTGATTATTTAGTTTCACTAAATTTAATAAATAAAAATAGTTGCTATTACTAAATAATATATCAACATTTTACTTTTTAAAATTGCGAGTAGGATCTCTGATAATATTGAACTGAACTGGCTATGCTAAAATGTCATAGTCATTAACTGGATCATTCTAATTACCATATTTAGAAGACTCGGTGATATTTTCCGTTTAATGTGTAAAATAAATCATCGAATGATGTGACATAGAAATGACTTTTGAATTATGAATCCATGTAATTATAAAAATAAAAACTCCTAAGCCCCTACAGAATATGTAAAAAATATATATATTGGAAAACTTTATCATACAAAAAGTCGTCAAATTATTTCCTTCAACTTGTTTTTTCACATAAGGATATGAATTTTTAGCTATTTATTCGTAAACTTTCCTAAACTTCACGAAAATTATCAGATTTATTCTATTATGTATAATAATTTATTTTTAATTAAATCGTAAATTTATCTATTATGCTTTTTATTAGCTTTTTAATTTCATGTTTAAGGACAAAACAACATGCAAATGGCTCTTCACCTAGTGGCAGACGGTAAGTCCACATAAGACAGCTCATTGCATAATCTGGGATCGAGGTCGGTCAGGTCCAATATAATTTTTTTTCCAATTTTTTGTTGAAAAAAAAAAAACAAAACAATTATTTTTATTAATGTGTTTTGAGTTATCAAACTGAGCAAAACTACAATTTAATCGTAAAAAGAATCAAAATAAAAAAATCGAAGAGGCATTTTTTCCATGAGACTAGTCGTTCTCACGGTGAAGCTTTCTTCTACGTGGCAAAACCTTAACCGAAAGTTCTTCATTCTCAATCGACGAGTAAACTATTGATTCGAAACGTCGTCGCATCACTCAGAACTCATAACTCCAGACAATTGCTAGAGTAACATCTCTTCTCTAAAAACTTAGGAACTCGAATCCGATATCTTTCGACACACGAAAATGTTCCTCTTGAAGGTACGACCTTGTAATCTCTAGTTTCCGTCGCTTGTTGGTTTCTGTCTAGTATTGGATTAGAAAATTGCCTACTTTTGTCTGATTTTGTAGACATGGAGATCAACCGCTTTTGGGGTTTACGGCTATATGAATTTCACCAAGAATGGTTTTCTGTGAGTCGAAATTTTGTCCTCCTTTGGGTTTTGTAATAACCCTTGAGTTTTTTTGAATATGCTTAAGTTATTTACTATAGTCTTGCGTGATATTAAACCTGTGGAAATGAAAAGATTGATTTTTGATGGATTTAGAGTCTTGTATGATTCATGCTGTCGATATTTCCCTGTGAGCTTTTGGATTAACTTAATCGAAGAAATTAGAATTCATAGAAAGATTCAAACTTTCTTTCACATTTGAGAATTGATTACCTGAGCAAGTTTATTATGGAGGCACATCATGTACTTATGGTGTTTATTTTCAGAGAGCATTCAAAGAAGTTCAACCCCGAAGATATGCAGATGCAGATAGATGGAAAGAATTGTGTGGTCACTGGGGCTAATTCTGGTATTGGTTTTGCTGCTGCAGAGGGTCTTGCTTCACGGTAGGTTCTCAGTTATGGCAGTGAAGGAATTAGAAACAAATATTCGCAAAGTATATTAGCCTTTTTCTTTTTGTGAGGTTACACGGACCTTCTTGATGGGAAAACGTTTGTTATCTTGGTCCCTATTCAAGACTAAACTAGTTCAAACTAATTGAATACGTGTGGAAATTCGTCAACTTGATTTGCGGTTTCCATAAAGGATACAGTTGAAAATTCGTAGTTGTATATGATTCTTGTTCTGAAAGAGATTATGTGGGAACAGTGTTGCAACGATTTATACTGTTAGCTATCTCCACCAAAACAAAAGACTTGTTGTATTTCGTTAGAAGTCCAATTTTTTTGGATTACTTAGGAGTTTGCTTATTTTCCAGTGGGGCGACTGTTTATATGGTGTGCCGGAACAAGGAAAGAGGGCAAGAGGCTCTTTCTAAGATTCAAAGTTCAACAGGAAACCAGAAAGTGTACCTGGAAGTAAGTTATCTCTTACTTTAAAGAGGACAAGAGGCTCATTCTATGGAAATTGGATATCAACTCGTTTAGCTTTACTTCTTTCTTAGGTGTGTGATTTGTCTTCAGTTAATGAAATAAAGTCCTTTGCTACGAGTTTTGCTTCCAAGGATGTTCCAGTTCATGTTCTGGTATGCTCTCTTTTCTTTTACTACATTTTAGAAAAATAGGTCATTACAACTCAACTACTTAGAACTTGTTTGATTTTCTGATTTCAATATTTAGGTGAATAATGCCGGTTTGCTTGAGAATAAACGTACTACTACACCTGAAGGGTTGGTCCCAGTTATCTTTTTTGTGCATTCCAGTATTTCATTTCTTCATGATTTATATTTTATTCCCCTATGTTATGTCAGATTCGAGTTAAATTTTGCGGTGAATGTACTCGGGACATACAAAATGACAGAACTGATGCTTCCATTGTTGGAGAAAGCGTCACCAGACGCCAAAGTCATCACAGTTTCCTCTGGTGGAATGTACACGTCACCACTTACAACAGATCTTCAGGTAATCAATCTGCAGGACACGGATGTCATCAAGAATTGCTTAATTGCGTTGGAACCATTTGCATGACTCCTATGTAGGATGTATGACTCAGGCTACATGTGTGTTATCTGCAGTTTGATGGTGAAAAATTCAATGGAGTGGAACAGTATGCTCGAAACAAAAGAATCCAGGTTTCCATACACTTAGAATCTATTAATCAGAACTCTTTTCTTTCAATTTTCTTAGTCTGTTTGTATTCAAATGATTAGGTGGCTCTGACAGAAAAGTGGGCTGATAAATACAAAAGCAAAGGCGTAGGGTTCTACTCAATGCACCCTGGCTGGGCTGAGACACCTGGTGTTGCCACGAGTCTGCCGAGTTTCAATCAACAGTAAGAAAATATTACTAAAGAAAACATATTTTGGTGCTAAAGTAAACCATTTTTTTTTTTTGCGCTAAAGAAAGTTTTAAATATGTGAATCAGGTTCTCAGGTAAGCTTAGAACAAGCGAACAAGGAGCAGACACAATCGTTTGGTTAGCACTCCAGCCTAAAGAGAAGCTGGTCTCTGGTGCATTCTATTTTGATAGAGCTGAAGCACCAAAACATCTTACGCTTGCAGGTACAAGCAAGTCTCATGACCTTATAGACTCAGTCATTGAATCTGTGCATTCGATGGCAGCTCTTAATCCTTAAATCACCGTCCTTGCATGGTTTTTTTTCTTGAAAATAATATGTGATTGCCAGTAAATATCTCATTGGGACAGATTCAAGTGTTAAAGTATTCTCTCTTTGGTGGAATGATTGTGGTGCTGGATATTTATAACTTTTGCACATTACATAGTATCAGAAAATAAGAATAGCACATAGTTTTTAGCATTGGCATAGCTAACCTATGGATCCATATCGTTTTTGTATGGTATTATTCGCAAAGAGTAAACATACAAAGTAAATATAGAATTACTTATGAAGATGGGTAGAAAGATAAAAGCTGCGGCTTTCGAAGCCAATACTGTCTGAATCTCTGCTTGGAATACTCGATATAGTCGAACTCAATCTTGTTCACATTGCCCTGCACATTCACATTCACACACAAGCATAAGCATTTGGGATTGTTGTTATTTTCATCAAAACTACTTTGTTCTGCATCAAAGGAAGAGAGAATTAGCTTACAGATATGATTCCCCATAAACCCCAGAAAAGATGGCTTGCCAATGTATACTTCTCAGTATCATCCAACAGCTGTTCTATGTCTTCTTCTCTGTGTTCTTCACCTGAATAAGTGAGGTAGTTGCAGATGAACCTCCTGCGTTCTTCTTCTCCTGCAATTCACGAACCATGAATTTAAAACAAACTTCTCAGTTGTGGATTTACAAACATTTCTTGATTGATCACTGTACCTGGGTACAGAGAGTAGTCCAAGATATGAGGAGTGTTAGAATGGTAATCTGCCGCCATTTCACAGAAATGATTTGCTATGTCGTAAGCAATTGGGTTATAACTTGCATACTCGTAATCCTGTCCAAGTCACAAGCTCCACAAACAATTAGATATAGATTAGAGAAACTAAAAGATAAGGATTACTCTTATGCCCATCGGTGCGTGATGATACAAATTTACCTCGAGTTAATGGTACTGAAATAAAGGGTTTTAAACTTTTTTCCCCCATTCTGAAAAACAGAAAAAAGGTTAAGAATTGTTGTGGTTTATGAGTAAGACTTACAATGAGAGTAATGGCATTGTTGTCTTCATCAATCATGATGTTACCATACTGCAAATCATTGTGACAGAACCCAATCTCTTCTTCATGGTTCACTTCTTGTTCCAGCAAGTTGATTTCATCTTCAATGTTGTCTAGACCAAACATTGTTGAATCTTCAGTTGAACACAAATTCTTGGCTTGTCCTACCCAAGTCCTGTCATTTCAATGTTTAAGTGAATATCTAGTTTCATCAGATCAAAAGCTTTAGAATTCTGCAGTATCTTTTACCTCATCCTTTCCCAGAGAAGCACAGTTTTATCTCCCGGAATGTTTATGCTATGAAATCTTCTTAACTTAGATGCAACCAAAGCTGATGTGTTCGGATCACGAAGATCAGGTGCAGATAGTGTCTGATCCAAAGTCAGAGTTGCAAGAATTAGTATTGTCAATAGTCAACAAAAGAGATCATCACAAGAGCTAAACCGGAGATACCTTGGTTTGGTTATTTCCGGTTTAACAACCATAAAGAAAGTAAACCAATTTACCCGAGCATGGATAAACTCTTCGATTCTACCGCCAGGGAATCGACCAAGGAGTGTAGGACCATGACCATGGCGAGCTACATACTCAAAAGTACGAATCTCATCGTCTCTGTTAAAGAAAAGCTCAACACCTTCACCATAGATACGAACTAGAAGTTTTCGACATCGGAGATTGGTTTCTTTTCGAGGCCAACTCACCATGAACACTTCGTTTGTCATAGCTCCTTTCATTGGTTTCACTTCAAGGCTCTTGAGATCCTCAACTACATCTCCCCATTTTGTTGAAAGTTTTTCTAGAATCTTCCTTAGTTCGTCTGGGGATGAGCTCTGGATCAATCCAAATATTCCTACAGCCGCCATCGTTTTCTCTGAATTACAGAGAAAGAAAATATCAATCAAATTCTTCAAACAACTCCGTTTCAAACGAATGATATATCAGGAAGTCTCTGTTTCACTGAATGATCAAACTCGAGAGGAGCTTACCTAGAAAGTTGCAGAGAATACAAGTTGTTTCAATTGATTGATAGATCAAGAAGTCTCTGTTTCACTAAATGGTCAAATTTGGGAAGAGTTTTCACCAAGAAAAGTTGCAGAGAATCTTTAGGGGAAGTTTTTTTTGGTGAGATTTTTGTAATAGGTGGAGATAAGTCTTGGTCGGAAGGAAAACAAATTGCATGGTGAGAATGGGAGAGGTGTTGAAAGACGTATTTATGGACTTTTGTCTTGACACTAGCAAGAGAAGATCTCTTTCTTTGTCTTTGTGGGTTGGATTTGAGAGGATCCAAACCAAAATAAAAAGAAAATTTAATTATTTTGTGAAATTCAGATATTTTCTTTTTTTGCTAAATTAAAATTTGGATTCTAAGACCGATCTCTTCTAGTAGAATTTGATTAAGTTAATGGTTAATATTATTTTATATAGAGATTAATAATAAAGAGTTTATGGATGAATTTGAATTATAGATTTTTTTTTGTTAACAAATAACCATTAGATTGATAAGAACATCCGATCTATAACTAAAATTCTTCAAATGGAGCAACATAAGATTTGAATTCACCATCTCATGCATAGCTAAATCAATGACAAACCAACTGAGATACCTATTTCTTGGTACTTGAGTTATAAATTTTGTGGAAAAAAATTAGATATTAAGTAATATATCAAAGAAAACATCAAAACAGAAAGATAAAAATGAAATAATAAACACTAAATAAGGAATATGTATTTCTTTGTATAAGTGGATTGGATTTGAGAGGGCCAAGAGGAGAATATAGAATAATGGTATTATTTGTAAACTTTTTAATATATATTATGTAAATGCAAGAAAAATCTACAAAGAATATAGGAAAAGAAAATTAGCAGAAAATTGGAATCTTTCTGGAGGAAGCAGAAACAGAATAAGTTTTGTTTGTTGGTAAAGATGGAAGATAAATTTAGAGTAGTCAAAATTTTAGTTTATTTTATCAATGGATATAGTGAAACTGTTCACTCTATACAAGTAAACCACGTTAAATTTGTGCATCTTGTCCTCTTTTTGTTATTTATTTATCTTTCCGAATCCATCAAAACACGGCTCTTCATAAAAAATTACATCGTGTTGCAAAAGTAAAAAAGAAAAACATGGTTAGAAGATAATGATGTGACCCAAAAGATTGATAATATAGAAGAAGAAGATGATAAGAACAAAAATTTATAAGATGTATTATTTGTGGCAGAAGAGTAGAAAAACAATATAGTTAATGGCAATCCATTACATTTTAGGCATTATTGTACCAGTAGGGCCGTAATAAAATCTTATAATAAATCATCTTACTATGATTAGAAAATGACATTTTCAAAGAGTACTTAGTTAATTTATGAAGACTTTTAGAAAATCTAGCAAACATTTTCACTCTGTTTATAGTTTTTTTCTTCCAATAGAACTCTCATATTAATTCGCATCCTTACGAAAGAATGGTCATTTTTAATGTTAAATCTTAGGTCGATTTACATTATGTTTATATAATTCTTATTTGATATAATTACTCATTAACTCTTGTCAGTTTTCTTGTTTCCATTAGGTTTAGTTTCAACATATATATAGATTCGTCGTTGGATATGATAAAGTTGGATAAACTTACGTATACATTATACAATAATGGACGGTGAGTGAGACAAAAGTAGGTATAAAGATCGGACTTTCATATTATCTAAAACAAAAATTGATCGGATCTTTTGCTGCTGATTTTCAGACAGATAATCTTTGTTGGTTATATTATATCTCGCGGTAAAATTGCAGAACTCAACTTGGATATCACTTGCTTATTAAACAAGTAAGAATATGACACGTGTCCATAGAACCATTGAACAACCTACAATATAAAGTTGAACGTTTAAGGCATCGTCGGTCCTACTCACATAGAGTTTTATATTTATATATTAATTTTCATTATTTATTTGTATTTATATTCATTTCTTGTAAAAAAACGTGCTGCCAAATAAATAGTACGAGATGTTGGAAAAAAATAAATAAATAAGTACGAGATCAAAAGAACTATAATACTACTACTTTTATTTATTTGATAATCAAAAGAATGATTATAACTCAAAATCTAAGTTAGTCTCAGTCTTTTGTCTCTAGATGCTACCGGTTTTGGTTTCAAATCCGTGTGATTAAGTTTAGTTTGTTTCAGTTATCTCTGTCTTTTTTGGTCTGTACTTGATCTTTATTTGCTTTCTGATTTTATAATAGAATGTTATTGTGACAAAAAAAAAAATCTAAGATAATCTTTCAAAACCATAGAAATTTAATTTTTTGTTAGTGGTTAAATGATATTTTTTAACGTCAAAGTTCGAAATAAATTCCTAATATCTGTGAGCTCAAAGTCTTTTAGTTTATTCTCTTTGAGAACATTCTTTCTTGCACTAAGAATTGAAGGAGCATAATATAACTGATCTATGCACTTAAATCACTAGCCAACCAAACCGGTGCTGTGATTAAATATTTACATAAGGTAAAAATGGTTATAACTATAATGTATAAATTTTCAAATTCTACCAATATAGGCACTTACAAAGAATTTTCAATCATTGCACCACTTGAAAATATCTTTGATTCATCTTATTTGATATCAAAAAGGAGGTTGTGGCTTATTTTACTCACTTTCTTTAATATGATAACAATTCTGCAGTTAATTCTCAGGTTATTTCTTCTCTTTTTAAGGATTATTGTCTTGAGTATTTGGTTTCATTTTTTGTTAGACCTGTTTGTGTTATGGAAATTAAAGATGTGGTCTTTTCTATGCTTTTAAATAAGTTTCCTCGTCCAGACGGTTTCACTACAAAAAATTTCAAAACTGCCTGGAACATTATTAGTAGTGATTTTGTAATCGCGGTCCGATTTTTCTTCCTTTATAGCTTTCTACCCTCTCGTGTTAATGTCACACATTTGGCTCTTATTCCCAAACACTCTGCTGCTGAATCTATGGAAGACTTCAGGCCTATTGCTTGTTGTAACTTTTTGTATAAGGCGATATCGAAGATCATTGCAAATCGGCTTAAAACCATTCTTCCTCCTGCAGTTGAATTGAACCAAAGTGCTTTTGTAAAAGGAAGACTACTTCTTGAGAATGTTTTACTAGCCACTGAGCTAGTCAATGGTTATCACAAATCTTCCATCTCCTCTCGATGCACTATTAAGTTCGACACTGTAAATTGGTCTTTCATCGTCGAGGTTCTCAAGGCTATGCATCTTCCTTAGCTCTTTATCTCGTGGATCTATACTTGTATTTCTACAGTGTCATTCTCAGTGTCAATTAATGGTGAATTAGAAGGCTTCTTCTCTAGTTCTCGTGGCTTGATACAAGGCTGCTCCTTGTCTCCTTATCTCTATGTGATTCTAAGTAACATGCTCTCAAAGATGCTGAACAAGGCTGCTGCTGACTCAACCTTTGGTTATCATCCTTTGTGCAAAGAGTTAAAAATCACTCACATAAGTTTTGCAGATGATATTTTTGTATTTACGGATGGTTCTCCCTCCTCTTTAGCGGGTATTCTTGGTGTTTTGAAAGACTTTGCTGATTTATCTAGTTTGCATATAAATCCTTCTAAATCTGAAACCTATATGGGAGGTAAAATTTACTCTTCTTTACCTGATGCTGCTTCTCAGGCTGGTATTATATTGTCGATTCTTTGCCTATCAAATATCTAGGTCTTCCTCTAACTACTAAAGTCATGACTGGAACCGATTATGAGCCTTTGCTTGACAAAATCATAACTCGAATGCTCTCTTAGACATTAAAATACCTCTCCTATGCAGGTCCCCTTCAGCTTATTAAGTTTGTTATTACCAGTATTGCCAATTTCTGGTGTACGACTTTCAGACTACCTAATCCTTGTCTCAAAGAAGTGGAACGTTTGTGTAACTCTTTTCTCTGGTCAGGCTCTCCAAATATCTACTCCAAAACTAAGGTTTCTTGGGATGATATTTCTTTACGTAAGCAAGAAGGAGGTCTGGGTTTGAGGCGTCTCTGTGATACTTCTCGAGTTTTTGCTACTCATCTCATTTGGAGACGTCTTTCTTCATCCCGATCATTGTGGATATCTTGGACTCATCATTATCTACTCTGATATTCTTTGTTTTGGGATGAACAATTGTCGCTCGTGGCTCTTAGATATGGCAAAATTTGTTGAAGCTGTGTAATATAAGTTACCCTTTCTTTTAGGGTTTGCATCAAGTCTGGTAACGAAGCTCACTTTTGGTTTGATGATTGGTCCTCTAAGGGTAAGATTTTGAATATTATTGGAGATTCTGGATCTCGTTACTTTGGAATTAGGAGAAATGCTCTTACAGCTGATGCTGCTACTGAACATGGTTGGAGTTTCAGAAATCTTCGTAATCCTCTATTCTCTTAGAATTCATCATCCTACTGTTGCTTCGTATAATTTGGTCTGGTTTCCTAGAGAGGTTCCTAGGTTCTCCTTTATCACATGACTTGCTATAAAGGATAGACTCTCTACTACTTCTGGAATGAGATCATGATCCGACTCGAGCTTTGTGTTTTGTGCAGAGCCTTATGAGACTTGCGACCATTTGTTTTTTGCTTTCCTTACTCCTTTTCCGTTTTGTTTGGTCTTTTCAATAACGTCTCCGACACTTATATATCTCTGAACTGGTCTACCACAATTGCCTCTATTTTCAACTTTGATAGTTGCTTGATGGATAAAATTCTTCTTCGTATGGTATTTCAGACTTATCTCTACTATTTGTAATGATATCATAATCTAAGAATTAATGGCCAAAGTGGTTTACATTGCGGTAGAGAATTTTTTCTCTATAATATTCAAGACAACATAAGTTACAGGGTTCGAGGAGGCGGTGGTTTGAAATTAAATCAAGCTGATTATTCCTCTTTCTTCTCTTTTTTTATGTTTTTCTTTCGAATAATTCTTCTCTTTGTAAATAATTCTTTTTGTTGATAATAAATTCACTTTCAACAAAAAAAAATTTTTGATTAAAATTGTGAAGTTTTTTTTGTTAAGATTGAACTACAATTTGAGCAACCCATAAACTTAATTCGTACATAATGCAATAAAATTTGATTCATGGGTATGTAGTGGTACATATATTTAATAACTTATTATTTGACAGTAGATCAAAATCACTTCATAAATTGTGAAGTTTATACTTAAAAAGTTGTATTAATAACGGATCAATTGTATTCATTTGAGTACTTATTTTATTTTTAATGGAGCAAGAATCATCAAAAATCCGAATTTTCAAAATTTATTTTTCGAGGACGATAGATAATCGATTATGACTCCACGTGAGAACTAAGTCAAAAGAGTTGAAATTGGGATTTGAATAAAACAATTAACGTGTGGTTGAGAGCCAATATTCCCAAAGAGTCTTACACTTTTTCGTTAAATAATTGGTAATGTTTTGCCTTTTGTTGAACAAAATCTGATCCTCCACTTCTCCTCCCATCGTTCATCTTTTTTCCCTTATATTCTCTTTTGATTCTGCAACATCACTATTATATTCTTTAAGTTCTTTAGTTTCGTAATTATGTTTTCCACCATATTTTGTTTCAAAATCTTCTCCTATAAATTTTACAGAATATATTCCGTCAAATCTTGAAGGCGTTTTATATATAAAAAAAGAAAAATATTTCTCTAAGTTTGGTACCTTTGTGTGTAAACATTCTTTTTCACAGATATAATAATGTCTCCATTCTGCTCAAGCAAACACATTAATGAGATGTGTGACATGAGGTTTTAATCTTTTTATTCTTTTATAATAAATGAATGAAACTCTTTTTAATATCTGGAACTTCTCCTTACTTCTTTTCTCAATTATATTTGGTATTTGGTACTATCGTGTATATATAATGTTTGCATTATATTCTAAACAACATATTTTGACCGGTAATTGGATTAAAGAGATTGAATGAATGAATATACTTTTGAAAAATAACATGTATAAACAAACTTTGGCTACCAAAATAATGTTGATTATGAAACTGAAAATAACACTATACCAATTTGAAAAAACATAATTGGGGAAAACTAGACATTGTACTTTAATTCACTCTCTATGAACCTTGTAAACTTATTCTTGTGTGTACTTGGACTTACAACTGTTGGGGATTGAGTTGAACAAAAAGCAAAACTTTACAAAAGACTTTTCTAATGACTCCGACTTTTAAGACGGCAAATAAGTTGATAATTCTTTTTGTAAGAAAATTATTGTTTTGTTTATTAATTTGAGATGATTGGCAAATATATTGGTTCTTTGAAACATCCAAATATTCTAGAAGACCACGATCAAATTTATGAATCTAAGTACAATTATGTTGTTAAATTCATACATAATAATATTAAATACAATTAAAGGGTGCATAAAATGCACACCTTTTGAAAACATTAAAGGAGGTGTATTGAAATCAGAATTTGTAATTTTTTTTAAAAGTCCTCTTACTCAAATAATGATTTCCAAATCATTTATTAAATTCTTTTTTATTAAACTTAGAATTTATAAAAGTTATTTAAAATTATTCACAAAATCTTTTGTTATTTAATTAATATTTTATATAAAAATTATATCAAATCTCTTATTATTTTAAAGTTAATAACTTGCACTATAAAAGTTTTTCTAGTTTATAATTTGCACCAGATTGAAATCATTAAACCACTGATAAAACACTTTACAGTTTTGATTTATTCATCCTTAGACTTCTAATGAGTAATATTCTAATAGACTTCATTATATAACGTTATAAAGTCAAGAAGATGGCCAAGTGTTTACAAACATATAATCCCAAACCAACTCTTTACCGGATATAACCATGAGAAATGAGAGAATGAGTAAACACACAAAGCAATGTAAAGATAATCAAACCAAACAATGTTTGATAAAACTTTGACGATAGAACATAATACCAATTAAAGGAAACTTAACTAAGAAAACAAGAACAATAAAGCATAAAAGATAACACCAATTAAAGGAAACTTTTATTTGCTTACCAACTAACAATATATTATGTAGAAAGAGAGGTAATAAGAGTCATTAGATGGAGTCGACGAACTTAGTCTTGGAGACACAAAGCAAAGAAGCTTCAAGAACAATGGTGTCTTTCATTAAGTACCCTTTTGATTCATCATTTAGATCCTCCACAGTGATTAACTCAGATATCCCATGTCCATTTTCCTTCTCTTTTGAATAAAAATGAAAAACTATACAACAACATTACACAGATAAACAAAAGCCTGAGAATTAGTATTTACTGATAGTCACATCGATTTTTCTACCTCTAATATAAAAACAGTTAAATTTGTACCTTGTTTCTCAATGTGATTAGAATTTTTCTGATTTAGTAGACGAAGTTTGAACTTTGCATAAGTGTTAGAAACTACCGCATTCGGAAGATATGCCATAGCTTGAACATAGACTGAAAGTGCTCTTATACCTTTGTCTCCCTTTGGACTAATCTTCATTCTCCTTAAATTACATAATAACATCAAATCACATTGGAAGGATGGAGATTTGTCAAATAATATGTAAGGTTCATATGTCTGGTCGCTATAAATCATGAATTTCAAATTCAAAACTAATTGATAATGAGTGAAATAATCCATAAACGTTACATAGTTTTTTTTACCAACTGGTTTTGGGTTAAAAACTCATATTTCCTACCTACTAGACATCATATTAATAAATAAAACTCACCATTTTCTATCTCCGACCACAAACTCATCCGAATAATGATATATCTTGTCTCCTAGTTTGGAGAAATCCGAGATTTTCCAGGTGAATTTGTTGTTAACTGGGTTATGTGTGAAAACTACTCTTTCTATCTTCTCTATAGGCCTTATAACAAAAATCTCCACCCCAACGATACAAGCATCTCCATCGACGTAACCATTCTTTGGGTCGTTGAACTTCGAAAGAGGAACCATTTTCCCAAGTCCCCATTCTTTTTTCTCCTTAGTATAACGCTTCACAGTACCATCTACACATATATACACACATTATAGAGATAATCTTGTGTTTTAGGTGAATTACATGACCTCGTAAGACATGGAATGAGCAATATTAAAGAAATTGTCTTCATTATGGTGTTTTTTGTGTGTCAACAATTGTCATGATACAAAAATGACTCTGTAGAATTGAATTCTGATATAGAAGACAATAGAGGTGACTGACACTCACTTGAAAAAGGCACTTTCTCTACTATTGTTTTGTTTTTGTCAATTAATGTATATCTAAAAGAAAAAAGCAAACTCTAACAGACTTTATGAAAAAACAATACGTCTGACTTTTGCAACAAAAATCCGATAAAAGGGATCCGTCAAAAGGATCTGACAGATTTCTTTACCGGAACCTAAAAGAGTATATATATCCTTTCGATAAACCCAAAAATCAAATACAAATTGGCAAGGAAAATTCTTTTATCGGGTATGTAGCATTACTCTGCTCATTCAATTAGATCTCTACAATACATTGATATCTTATATCAACTAAATACATATTACATATTAAGTAATTACTAAAATACTATACCGGTAAAATCTATCCCAAACTCCCAATACTGATGTCTATGAATATAACTTTTGATATGGAAATAAGTTTTCCACTAGATTTTACATAAAAGTCTTCCCTTTTTTAACTCAAACATAAATGTGTACTTGTATATATGTTCATACCTTGGAAAGTACAGTATTTCTTAACGTTGTGATTGTAGATGAAGAACTTGAGTTCTACATCAATCTCCCAATTGTTCATAAGCATCTCAGAAGCAGCTAGGTTTTCGATCCTCACATAAACCGAAACATGGTCTTTTCCATCTTCTTCTTTACCAGCCGCGTGAAATATCAATCTCCTACATAATAAATGATGGATGTCACAAAGATTAAAAAAAAATTAAAAGCTATAAAATACATAGGAGATCTTGGGATTGGTCTATTTTACATACCATTTGTGTCCAGAAGCGTCGAAAGTAGCAGACTCATAAGGTTGGTGAATTAATCTAACCTCAGAGAAACCAACCAGCTTCACCAAGTAGCTTGAAGGAGCTTGTTCTCTTAAAGTTTCCATGATGATGAAATTTTAGTTGCAAAGTTTTTGCTGATCCTACAATTTTGGATATTTATGGAAGCAAAGATAAAATATGCATATATAGGAGAAAAGCCAACTAATACTAGTAGAAAAGGGTTCTATTTAAAACAATAAAATATGACTGAATTTACTTTTTGTGTGTTTTTCATTTTTTTATTGGACAGGAAAGTCTTTGTTTTTAGTTTATAGTTTCTATATAGTCTTAACGATTATTATTTTATTTGACACACTTGATCTATTAACGAGGTAGCTTGAAGGAACCTGCTCTCTTAAAGGTTCCATGATGATGAAATTTTCTTGGCAACTTTTTTTGTTGACTTTAGAGTTGTGTATTTGTATGGAAGCAGAAATAAAATTTGTGTATATAGGAGAAAATTAAAGCTAACTAATACTAGTAGAAAAAGGGTTCAATAAATAACTATAGAATTTGACTGAATAGACTTTTGTGTAAAAGTCTTTGTTTTTCGTGTATAATATATGTTTATATTTTTTAGTTTTAACTTTTATTAGGATTTGACACACTTGATGTATTGATTAGTTTTAAGAAAAAAAACCAAACAAATTATAACATAGAGATTTGTGAGTCGAGATATCAAATGTATTCTGACGTAAGAGAAGAAATTTTACAGATCTTTTTCTTCAAGATAATTTTTCAGACAGTATATTAATTAATTTCTATACAAAACGATAATGGTAAAAAAAATTGAAATATTCTTTTCTCGATAAGTATATATCCTTAGGTCAATCAGTAATTCACATGAATAAAAGTCAATGAATGATATTCATCTACAAAGACTCAAAGAGTATCTTTGTAAGAGAAACACATCTTTAAAGACTCAAAAAGTATCTTTATAAGAGAAACATGCTCATTTAGAATTTAGAAATAAATTTGCATACTCTCAAAGATATTGACCTTCTAGAATATCTTTTAGTTAGAAAATGATAGTTTATAGCTAAGATTACTACATTCCTTATCTATGAAAGTTATGAATCTGTTTAGGCACTTGGATTCATAACTGATTAGAAAATGTAAAAGTCTTTTTAGATTTTGCAAATCACTCGATTTTCCTGGAAACATCCATATATTCAATAAGATCACAAACAAAGTTATGAATCCAAGTAAAATCGAACTAAGTATTTCTTACAAAAATGCTCTTCTAGTTTTTTTTTACAAATGAGAAAACATTACACTACAAAAAAGGATTACATAGCATACTCTTCTAGTTTAAGAATCCAAGATAAATATAAGAACGTAGCGGTAATTTGCCCAGCTCACTAGAGATTCTATAAAGGAGAGTAAAAAACGTATTTTCTAAAATGTAGCAGATAAAATATGTGTGTATATATGGTCTTGTTAACCAAATGTTTAATAAGTTAAATCATTATTTTTGTGAAAAAAAATTCATTGTAAGGCTTAAAAGAAAAGAAAATTTTCTCTAGGGCCCTATTTAAGTCCTTACACTACACTTGATGAAATGTAGGGTTGCAGAGGTACTCTTTCATTCTTTTTTTTTTCCTGATAAGATCACTTTCACTTACATTCTTTTACATTGTAGGAACAAACCATGTTCTTCAATTTTTCCTATAAATGTAAGATATTGAAAGTTTTACAGGAGAGGGATCTTGATAGCTATTCTGATTCCAGAAGCTTGGAATTTGGAGTTTTTCCAACCTCATCTAAGCTAAAACTCAACGTTTTTTTTATCGAGTTTCTGCTAGAGAACACAAAGACTGTAGAGACATTTGCACTACGCTTGGAAGATAAGCTTGATGCATCAAAGTTTGAGGAATTGCTTCAAATGGTTCAATCACTTTCTCACAAGTATAACAATGTATCCATTCTGCTCAAGCAAACACATTAATAAAATATGAGACATGACGTTTTAGACTTTGAATTCTTTTTAATAAATCTCACTTTGTTTATTGAATAAAACTCTTTTATATATTTGGAACTTATTCTTAATTCTTTTCTCAATCCTATTTGGTGCTCTTGTATATAGTGTTTCCATTATATTCTAAACCACAAAAGTTGAAGTAACTGTTTTACGGTCTAGTGAATTAATATAGTTTTGAAATGTATAACTGAAAACACACTATCATAATATAAAAAAACATAACTGGAAAACCTATACATGACACTTGAATTCACTATATATGAAGCTAGTAAACCCGTTTTTGTAAGCGGTTGGACTTACAATGGTAAGTACTCGAGTAGAACATGTACAAATCTTCATTATTGTTTTTCCAAACCACTCCAACATTTTCAAAACGTCATAAGATCCTAGAAAGTTGAACAAGTTGTTGATTGTCGGTGTCCACTCCTACTAGAAGTGAATAATCCATCACATTAACCTCGAGTTTAGAAAGATTGAAGAATAAATAAACAATACTTACTTTAAGAGAAATGTTGTATCTCTGGCTTGTTGAGCTAGTCTCTCTGTCTTGTATAAACTCATCTTCATATCTTACATGTGTTTCATCATTTATGTCATCTTAATATCTTACATGTGTATCATCATTTATGTCAAATTCTCTGCTTAGCTTCCTCTTCAAATCATATGTCAAATCAATTCTTTTGTCACCTAATAGATTATACATTACTATCTAATGATTTGTTTGTAGATCATTCGTAACCTGCATGTATATGTTTAGAATTTAGAAATTAGTGAAAACATTATAAAGAAGAATCTAATTACTGAAAGAAAATAAAGTATACACAAAAAAATCTTTGCAAGACAACTCTGTTGATTTAAATTAATTGTTTTTATGTATTCAAAATACTTAAACTGATTTATATTAGTTAATTAGATGATGTACTTGATATGCACGAAATATATTTGTATAAATAAACAAAGATATTTGTAGTTATTTATATTTGTCTATAATATTTATGTAATATAAATATTAGAAAGGTTGTATAAATAAAAATCATATATGTTAGATGCTGATATTGGTAAATACTTATTTAATAATTTATGTTAGATGATCGATATTGGTCAATAGTTATAAAATATATGAATAAAAATTTCTGTTAAATTCTATTTTTAAGTTTAGCCATTTCTTCGATCTTAATATATGCAACATCATCATATTATTTTAGATGAGATTTGTATAAATAAGATTTTAGCTATATTCCCGCTGAAATAACAAAACAAAATATCTCATCAAAGTGGGTAAATCACCCGTTTTACAATTATTAAATCTTTTCTAACCATTTTGTTTTAACATTATTACTAATCAAACCCATCAATTTTGAAATATTATATTAATTTAATATTTTGAATTATAAAAGTTACATCACTTCAAAATAATCTTTCAACAACAATAAAAAAAGAAAAAGAAAAGCTTTCCCATATTAGATCGATAGTATAAATATTAAATCTTAACATTTTTTCCAAAAAAAAAATTAACTTGGTCAATACATATATTGTTATAAAATATGTATCTAAATATTATTTGATATAATATTCTCTTATGATAATATATATACATATATATATATATATATATGATGTCCTTTGTATGAAAAATGAAGAGAAACAAGGAAAGAGAGATATACAGAAAAGAGATATAATAAGAACTTTGAATTATGGGAAGAGTGAGTTTAGAGTGAAAGGAAATTTGGTACTTATTAAGTAGAATAAATAATATTTTAATAAATTTTCACGTTTTGAAAAATAATATATAATTTTAATAGATATGTATAATATTATTTATTCATAGATTATTTGGCATATTTATAAAGCGAGAAATAAGTTTTGTTTTACCAATCAAGATTTAGATCCTCACGATATTTGAGTTCAGGCTACAACAGATTATAAAGAATGGTCAAATGCTCGACACAGAATTAAAGACCTTTGAGTACTCTTAGAAGTTCACTCCGATTTGTAGAAGTTCTTATTGGCTATTCCTTGTGGACGTTTTCTGGGAACACTGACTAGTGCACCGGATTGGGTTGGTTATATTTTCCAAATTCAATAATAATAAATAGACTAGAGGATCATTTCCTACCAAAAAAATTCTTGAAGTTTTTGCATTTATATCTTTCTGTAATTACGTGCTCTCTACTAGATTTTTTCACTAGGATTTACATATAATTTTTGATGTAATTCGTTAGTTTTGTGTAATGATGATATAATATGCAAAAAAAAAAGAAAAGATAATTACAATATTTATAATATATATGTATTGGTTTCAACTAAATCAATAGTTTGAAGGTGAAACACAAAAAAGCAAAGAACGTTTCATGAAGGGTATAATGGTCTTTACACCTTATTATGATAACCCTACGAATCAGAAACATATATAAATCGTTTGT
>JAKUCM010006601.1:0-40196 GCA_023374145.1 Lepidium sativum | reverse complement strand
GTGAAACCAAATGTAATAATGCGGTGAAAATCCTCTATGTAATAGATGATTCCAAATAGTTTCTACTCGGGGCAAATTTCGTATTTTTGCATTTCCGACAAGAACATAACATCTTACCCGATTCAACCGTGATTTTGGTTTGACTAGCCTGGTGCATGAATATTTATGCCCCATTCATAAACTCCTTTGTCACAATTCTGGCAGCATCTCTATGCATATACATCCACTTCCGTTGCTCGAATATATCTCCACCGAAAGACATTTTTTGAATTTTTTCACAAAACCGTTTTTTTTTTCTCCTCTACCATGTTTTATTTTTATTTTTTTTGATGTTGTGATTAATGAAGAGAGTCTTCCTCCTTATATAGGCAAAAAATTAACGATGATTTTTTAACTTCCCGCAAATTACCAGTAAATTACAACACATGTACCTAACCATAAATATCTAATTTGAAATTACGTCCTTAAAATAAGTTGTAAACTACTTAGTCATAAAAGAGTTGTAAAGTAGAGACGTTTTAACATCGAAAATTTAAATTTAACAACACTTCTACAACTCCAACTTTAAATTTTATTTAAACCTTTTACGTAACAAGAAAAACGTGTTTACCTACTTTGACTTTCGATGTTAATTCTATGTCAAATATAGAGGGTCGTAAAAGAGTTGCAACTTAGGGACTAATTAAAAACGATTTTTTTAGTAATGGGAAAGCGTTGTGAAGGAGTCGTAAAATACCAACTTGCTTACAACGAAAACTTTTGTTGTCTATTTACAACTCCTTTACGAGGAAATCTCAAAACGTCGTAAGGGAGTTGCAAATACCTCCCAATTTTACGACGTCCCAAAAGCGTTGTAAAAATTGGTCCCTAAACTAATGTTCTCTTGTAGTGAATGTGATGTTTCTGGTTGTGGTATAGGTGCTGTTCTAACTCAAGGACGCAGACCAGTAGCTTACATTAGTGAAAAGCTAAGCAGAGCCACATTAAACTACACAACATATGAAAAAGAACTTTATGCTTTGGTGAGATCGTTGGAGACATGGCAACACTACCTGCTGTCAAAGGAGTTTGTTATTCACACTGACCATGAGACATTAAAGCATCTAAGAGGCCAAACAACACTTAAGAGGAGGCATGCTAAATGGTTGGAGTTTGTGGAAACATTCCCTTACATCATCAAGTACAAAAAAAGGAAAAGACAACATAGTAGCTTATGCTCTATCAAGAAGACATATGCTGATCACCAAAATGGACGCTAAAGTATTAGGATTTGAGCATATGAAGGATTCGTATGAGGAGGATCCAGATTTTGGCCATATTTACCAAGAATGTCTCAATTCGCCAAAAGGTCCTTTCTATACTCATAATGGTTATCTTTTTAGAGAGAAAAGGCTTTGTATTCCACAGGGATCAATGAGGGAGCTGTTGATAAGTAAGGCGCACGGTGGAGGACTCATGGGCCACTTTGGAGTTGATAAAACTCTTAGCGTTTTTGGTGGGGCACTTCTTTTGGCCTCACTTGAAGAAGGATGTAGAACGGTCCTGTTCTAAATGCATTACTTGCCATAAAGCCAAAACCATGTCACATCCATACGGTTTATATATGCCTTTACCTATTCCTACTATGTCCGGGGTTGATATATCAATTGATTTTGTTCTTGGCTTACCCAAAATCCGAGGAAAGGATTCTATCTTTGTCGTAGTGGACAGATTTTCAAAGATGGCACATTTCATTCCATGTGCAAAGACTAACGACGCCACTCAAACTGCTGATCTATTCTTTAAGGAAGTCGTACGACTACATGGAATCCCAAGGACAAATGTTTCGGATAGAGACACCAAGTTCTTGAGCCACTTTTGGAGAGTTCTTTGGAGAAAACTCGAAACTAAGATACTCTTTTCTACCACTTGTCATCCACAAATTGATGGACAAACCGAGGTTGTAAACAGGTCCTTATCCACTCTTATAAGAGCCACGGTTGGTAAGAATTTGAGAAATTGGTTAGATTGCATTCCATTTGTTGAATTCACTTACTTAGCTCCATAACCATATCACCCCACTTTCGATGTTGCTGACTTAGCTCCATATGTTGTAGACGAAAGTGTTTTGAGGCCATAACCTTCTCAAGAGGGAGGGAATGATGAGGACATCGACTCCAACAAATCTATAGAAGAGATGTTAGCAGATCAAAACACAATCATCATGAAGGATCCGCCTAAGACAAGAGCAAGAACAAAGAGGCTTAGAAAAATGTTTAACAAGTCCATACAAAGCCTCCTAGCCCAAAGAGTTGAAGATAAAAGGGCCGGATTAAAAAATGGAAGTATTGGAGCCCAAATGAAGCTACTTGAAGGCCAAATGGTGATGATCTCAATTCAGCCTCTTAAAGGCCCAACTAAGGATGCCTAAGACTTACCAAAACCGAGTTAAGGTAAGTATTTCCATTATTCCAATTACCATTATTCTGTTTGCTTCTTTTGCAGATTTCCTTTTCAATGTCTTTCCTTTTTTTTTACCAAATTGTAGTTTTTCCATTTTATTTCGAGTATTCTCATTTATGTAAGAGATACTCTCCTAGCTGCCTTGAACCACTATATAAGGTTCCTCATATGCAGCCTTGTAACTCACCTTTTAATCAATAAAGATCAAATTCTTCTTCTCAAAACCGAGAGAGATTAACACTTCGAATTTGGCCTTTCCTTGTGAGTGATATCAAGGCGACTCCAAGTTCTAACTTATCACAAGTTCTTCCATCACTTGTGTGGCGTCCTTCAATCCCCCCTTCACACCCCTTTCATCCACCGAATAGCCTAGAGAGAGACTTGAGTCCAGCTAGTCGATTCCCATCATCCACCCTATTGCTCATTGGTTTTTAAGAGAAGAGAGACTTAAGTCCAATCTCTTGAAGCCGCATATCACCTTGTGAGAATCATCCCTGGTCCTTACATCAAGGAATCAATAGGGGTTCCAGACTTGTTTATCACCCTATTTAGATGAACTCTAGGTAAGGAATCACAACAATCACATTCATTCTCATGCAATGGGACCTCTTTCAAACCCTAACCAGACTTGATTCTCACCAACGATTAGAGGGTTCAAGAGGCACTAAACACATACCTAACAGAGCCTAATAACACCCTAGACAGTCAATCTCTTGAGCTAGGAGAAGTTATCTCAACCTAAGTTCATTCAAACATTATCACAAACACCTTTTGCGTGGGAAACCAAACCATCAGATTTCATTGATCATAAAGAGATAAGCATTAAGGACACTTAGACTGAAGAGATCTAAGCATATTCAACCCTAAACAAGTCTGGAATTCCCTAAATCTACCCTAATCTCACCATCTCCTCAAGAACCCTAATTTATCTACTCAATATTCATGATGAA
Organism: Lepidium sativum; assembly: GCA_023374145.1. Lineage (NCBI taxonomy): Eukaryota > Viridiplantae > Streptophyta > Magnoliopsida > Brassicales > Brassicaceae > Lepidium > Lepidium sativum. Next base: position 36,804 of record JAKUCM010006601.1, on the reverse strand, counting down.
GAACATAAACCCAGAATTGTAAACCATTAACATCATCAGAAAGATCAAACAGAGATGAACAACAATGATTAAAGGCAGAAAATTGAATTCTCAATTGTCGGTAGGGGGATGAAGGTGGTGGAGGACCGTTGGGATCGTATAAGGCTTCCAGTGGTGGGTTAAAGTCAGTGTTCGTCCCCATCCTTATCGATGTGTATTTACTGTTTGGCAACAACAGAAAAGCGTTTGGTCTAAGCAGGTGATGAAAAGAGTATATATGCTTACCTTGCACCTTGGCGGTGGATAAGAACTGACATCTCCTCAAATGGTCGATGTTCATGAACCGAGGATCTACCCATTCTGCTTCATTGATGGGCACTCCACACCTTTCCAGAATACAAGTAACGAGTCCTCCAATGGTGATTTTGTCATCACGTCCACCAGTTATGTTATCTCTCGTCCAATCACGGTATGTGACAAGCTGGTTAGCGAACTGGATTGTCAGACCTACTTTGTTTCTGTCTCCAACTATCGGGGAACCGTCACTCCTTGTTCCAACAATGTCTTTGAGTGCAGTCACCAGCATTTCCAGCTCCCCAAGATTGATAGTGCCTGTAGTAAAGCGTGAAAATAAAGTATTTGCAAGGATCATGCGAAAATACCTCAAAGCTGGATTCCGAATCAGTGATGCTTTCGATTGTGCTGACGAAAACATGCTCCTTGTTGAAGCTATGGAATTAACCACTTCAACCTCGACCTCAATACTTGATATGTGCACCTGATTGTATATTTTTCCCTTTTTATAGTATTTTTCTCCAAGGTTTTATTTGTTAGTAAATTTTTGTAAAGATGATTTTTTGCGGGACCAAGGAATAACACAATGTCTCTCAAAATTTGGAACGTGGGTATTGCAATTGATATTAGAGTGGAGGTTAAAGCCACTCAAATTCTGACCGAAAGGGTCAATTTTTTCATATAATTTTTTTAAAAATATGTCTTTACAAAGAAAAGAAAAAATGTTTTGTTCCTCTTTAAAACTATTTTAAAAATGAAATAAAAATAAAGTTTAGCACTTTCTAAAGCAAAGAAGAAGTTAAGTTTAAGTATGCTTCATCAAAGGGTAAAGTTGTTTATTGGAAGTGGAAGCAAGTAAGAAAGTATATTTGTTGGATGGGAGATCGAACTCTCAACCAAGAATTATAGGACAAATTCCATTTAAGTGGACAAAAATTGTGAGACCCATGCTTTAAGCCCATTAGAACATTTATAAGGCCTAGTTTTATTTTAGTTATTTATATATATAACTCATCTATTAAGTTTTAGTCTAAGAACTTTAAAACCTAGCCACCATCTCATATGAGCTTTGAAAGAGAAAAGAGAAGCGGAACAAAAATACGTTGCGGAACCATCTCAAATTTGGTGACTATTTTCCTGATTCTTCGATCTACGTTTATCTGAATTTGGAATTGTATTCAAGGTTCTTGTTCAAATGCTAATCAAGTTCATATCACTAAGCATATGATGAGAGGCACTAGAATCAACAACAAGGGGTTTAAAGAGATTGTGAGAGTAAAAACAAATATTGAAATCCTTTAAGAATTTGAGAGAGTTGATGAGAGCCTCATGATCCGATTTCTTGATGACATCTTTGTTGAAGGATGAAGTTGTGGTCAAAGGTTCATGATCCTTGGAGGTGGAGGCTGCAGCCGAACCACTCATTGAGGCTTGATCTCCAAGAGTTCTTGACAGATCCGAGAGAAAGGGGAAGACTTTAGCCGAGGAACACAAAAAGGTTGAGACTTTATGTGCTTAAACACCAAAAGTCATGAACTTTCTTTGGTTTGGAGCTTTGAATCCGTGCACACCAACAAAGAAACGATTGAGATTGAGATTGATAGATTAGGATAGTCGGAACAACGAGAGAATGACAGTAAAGACAGTTGATCACATGTCTGATACCATGATGTGTTTTGGCATCAAAGACAATAGCCATTTGCGGAAACATAAGAGAGATTAAGAGAGGTAACCGAGAGAGAATATAGTATAATCATATTATTCTCATTAAATCATCAAGGAACAAAGAGTCTTACAATTTATAGAGAAGAGAAAGAGTAAGGCTCATATTCTAGATACAATGAATCTCTCCAACAGTCTAAAGCATAAAAAAAAAGCAACTTTCTTTTGCTTTTGAGGTACAAATGGATAAGATCACGACTCACTCCTTATCCATAAACGGTAACATACTAAGAGACCGTAAATTAATGTAAGGCTTCATCTTCTCTTCTTTACTAAGTCCAAGACACTTCGGCTACCTTCGGTCACGACCCGCCAAAGATGTACGGATAGTATGGACAGCCATACAGCCTAGTGTTGTTGGAGAGATAGGTCAGTCGACCTCTTGGATAAGTGGAGGTGTAGTCGAGTGAATAAAGAAGACTAATAATAATGGTGGGGAAAATAATAGTCATGCCTACAAACAACACTTAGCCAAACATGAAATTGTGCATCAAAGGCTTTACTCGTACACCCCATACAAAATGGTGTTGGCGAAATAAATAATCTCCACTTGATGGAGGTAGCAAGGTCGATGATTTTTCATACCAATGTTCCCAAGAAGTTTTGGAGTTATGTTATGACATCCGCGTTCTATGTCATTAATCTTTTTCCAACCAAAGTCCTTCTAAACAAATCTCGATTTGAGTTAGAATCCAAGAGTGTGAAAGGGATGTTCATTGGTTACTCTACAACTCAAAAGGGGTACAAATGCTACATCCCAGAAATAAGACTCGTTTTAGTGTCTAGAGAGGTCAAGTTTGTAGAAACAAATGGCTTTTGTGATACAAAGGATTGGGAAGGATTAAAAGATCTCCCACGGTCAAGTCAAGATCAAGCCACAACCTTGTGAGGATTATTGGATAAGCTTGGGATTGAACACTCGAGTGTCCTCCGATCGAGTGATCCACTCGAGTTTGCTCCGAGTGGTACGATACCTAGCAGAATATACCACTCGAGTGTTCTACGATTGAGTGATGCCCTTGAGTTTGGCCCGAATGGTGTGATAACAAGTATGACGGATGAAATGACCAAGGAACAGTCAACATCCAAGGGTGAATCACTAAGAGTGACAAAGAGGGGATCAAAGGTATCAAAGAGCACCTTAACTCTGTTTTTGACATTAAGGATCTAGGGGAAATGAAATACTTCCTTGGCATTGAAGTATGCCGATCCAAAGAAGGCATCTTCTTGTCTCAAAGGAAGTATACACTTGATATTTTGAATGAGTGTGATGTAGGTAGACGAACAGCCAAAACTCCACTTGAAGATGCCTAGAAAGCAACGTGCAAGGGGGAGAAAGATGATAACCATTTGAAGATGTGCATCAATGGCGGAGAATGGTTGGTAAGTTGATATACCTTACAATAACACGACCAGATTTGTGTTTTGTAGTGAACCAAGTGAGCCAACATATGCAAGCTCCTAAGATGTGCCATTGGGGAATGGTGGATCAGATACTTAGATACCTCAATGTGACGTTGGAGCAATGCATATAAATGGAAAAGAATGAGAACACAACTCTGGTAGGTTATTGTGATGCATGTTTAATTGGAGATAGACAAGACCGCAAATCAACTACCGGGTATTGCATGTTCTTTGGAGGCAACCTAGTGACTTAGAAGAGCAAGAAACAAAATGTGGTGTCATGTTCGAGTGTCGAGGCTGAATGTAGAGCTATGAGAAAGCTTACATATGAGCTTATATGGCTGAAGGCGTTGTAAAAGAATTTTGGAGTTGAAAGTGATGAACCAATCACAATGCATTGTGATTACCAAGCTGCCATTCACATTATTGGCCAAGCATCCTCACTAGGCCACACCAACCTAATCCCAGAGGCCTAGTGACATTTACTTATCTCTCGGTAAGACACGCATTGGTTTGGTACTTGGGTCGGGCGCGACTTACCGCTTATCGGAAGAAAGAGGAGCCATGGGAAACAAGGCATGAAGACTTAAGAAGCAAGGCTTGAAGACATGGGAAGCAAGACAAGAGGCGAGGCTTATGACCGTTTATGGATAAGGTAGCGCGTGCTCCCCCTACGGTCAAAGTGGTCCCGAGAAGATGACCGTTGGGCGTGTGCGATCCAGGTGTGTGGTCCCGGCTAGGCGTGTGCGATCCAGGTGGTCCCCTCCAGCATCCAATGGCGCTTTCTCCTTCTTTCCTTCTTTCTCCTTTGCGATTTTCATGTCTTTATATACAGAACTCTTGTATCCCTAAGCTCTTATGATGGATTAATGAAATTTATCATCCTATTCTCTCTTACTCTTCGAATCTCTCTAAATCTCTTTTGTTTCCTCGACGCAATGAAACTTTGATACTAAAATCACACACATTGCATCTAATTCAATATTCTATGAATGGACAAAGCATATTGAAGTTGGTTGTCACAAAGTTCGAGAGAAGGTAGAGCAAAGAGTGATCTTACCATGTTACAAAAAAAGCTTGGATCATTTGGCTGACATTTTCACGAAGGCTGTAAGCACAAAGGTGTGTGATTTTGTGTATTTGAAACTTGGACTAATTGACTTGTCCAAGATCTGCCAGTGATCCATACTCTTTTTTTTCTTTAGATTGGTTTTGTCCCAAATAGGTTTTCTACTAAGATTTTTAATGAGGTGGAGAGTCACAGCTTTCAAGTTTGATCCTAATGTCATATTATGAATTCAAGCTTGAGGGAGAGTGTTAGACTCATGATCTTGAGTATGAAGAAGTGATTGAGTGTAAAAGAAGTAACCAAATGATTTAACTAAGGAAGACACTCGATTAGAAGGGAACCATGTCTTTAGAAAGCAACCAGAAATAGTCACATGCACTCATTAGTCTTCATATGACCGTTGGAGCAGTTTGGGTAAGGAAACATCCCTTCTTTAGTGGTGCAGATTGGTTTCATACCAATTTGGGTAATATTTGTCTTATAGTGTTTTGGAGTGTATATACCATTACAGATTAGTGTGTATGTATGTATAGGTAGGGTTTATTCTTCTTTTTACTATATATATGATGTAACACTAATTGTAGAAATTAAAGAGAAAAGAGTTATGTTCACTCGGCTGCCGGCCTCTTCCCTTCTGATGAGGACATCGACTCCAACAAATCTATAGAAGAGATGTTAGCAGATCAAGACACAATCATCATGAAGGATCCGCCTAAGACAAGACCAGGAACAAAGAGGCTTAGAGAAATGTTTAACAAGTCCATACAAAGCCTCCTAGCCCAAAGAGTTGAAGATAAAAGGGCCGGATTAAAAGATGGAAGTATTGGAGCCAAAATGGAGCTACTTGAAGGCCAAATGGTGATGATCTCAATTTAGCCAATTAAAGGCCCAACTAAGGACGCCTAAGACTTACCAAAACCGAGTTAAGGTAAGTATTTCCATTATTCCAATTACCATTATTCTGTTTGCTTCTTTTGCAGATTTCCTTTTCAATTTCTTTCTTTTTTTACCAAATTGTAATTTTTACATTTTATTTCGAGTATTCTCATTTATGTAAGAGATACTCTCCTAGATGCCTTGAACCACTATATAAGGTTCCACATATGCAGCCTTTAACACACCTTTTAATCAATAAAGATAGAATTCTTCTTCTCAAAATCGAGAGAGATTAACACTTCGAATTTGGCCTTTCCTTGTGAGTGATATCAAGGCGACTCCAAGTCCTGACTTATCACAAGTTCTTCCATTACTTGTGTGGCGTCCTTCAATCCCCCTTCACACCCCTTTCATCCACCGAATTGCCTCGAGAGAGACTTGAGTCCAGCTAGTCAATTCCCATCCTCCAGCCTAGTGCTCATTGGTTTCTAAGAGAAGAGAGACTTGAGTCCAATCTCTTGAAGCCGCATATCACCTTGTGAGAATCATCCCCGGTTCTTACATCAATTTGGTATCAGAGCCTAAATTCCAAACTAGGTGATTTCGCTCCATATCTTTTGTTATTTATCTTCCTATTTGTTTCTATATAAATTATATTAAAAAAAAAAGAGATTTCCTTTGGCGTAAAATTCCAAAAGCACTTGATCGTTTGTTTAAGTGTTTACACAGTTCATAAGCAATGGCTGGAAACACACCCGACCCCAACGCCGCTTTACTACAAGCCATAGAATCCATGAAGAATGATCTAGCTGCTCAGATTGGGCGCATAGATGCTCGTGTGGGGAGGCTGGAAGTTACTAGGAATGATCAGAGGAACAGTCAGCATGAGAGAAGTGATGAAGAAGCTGCTAGTGAAGAAGAAGAGGAGGAAGCGTCACGTTTTTGCAGAAGGAGACACAGCCGAAACAATCATGTTGAGGTAAACCGACAAACTAGCAAAGATTTGAAGTTAACAGCTCCTACGTTTGCAGGTCGGATCAACCCTCAAGCCTACCTTGAATGGAATAGGAGAATGGAGTATATATACGATTACTATGAGTACAACAACTCCAAGAAGATTGCTCTAGCTTCAGCTCAACTCATGGATCATGCTTTGTCATGGTGGGATAGAGTTGTGCAAGATAGGAGGAAAAATGATCTGCCACCTATTACCACTTGGGCCGCAATGAAGTGCAATTTCCGTAAGAGGTTTGTGCCACCACATTACCATAGAGAGATGCAAAGGCAGTTCAGACAATTGTCACAAAAACATAGGAGTGTGGAAGAGTATTTTAAGGAATTTGAAGAGCTAAGAAACCGGATGGCTCTAGATGAAGATGAAAAGGTTCTTATGGGTCATTTCAAAGATGGACTACAAGAAAGAATAGCCAGAAAGGTAGATAGAAAACCATGTCATGATATGAATGAGCTCTTACATGTGGCTGTACAAGCTGAACAAGGTACTAGAACCAACAACTCGTGGATTAATGCACCAGCTAAGGCCAATGACAAAGGAAAGGCAATAGAAACCGAATCAAGGGCCAAAAACACCGCCTTTGACAATACCAAAACGTCAACACCAGAAACAAGTAAGTCTTTTAACCCCTCTAGATCAAGAGATATAACTTGTTTCAAATGTCAGGGCAGGGGACATTATGCAAAAGAGTGTCCAAACCAACGAATGATGATCATCACGCCTCAAGGAGACTATGAGTCTCAAGATGAGATGGGACACACAGGCAACGGATTCGGAAGAAGAAGTAGCCTTTCTAGAAACGGGGGACATGTTGGTGGTATGTAGTGCCTTCAGTCCTCTAAGTGACCAGAAGCAATGCAAAGATAAAACTTGTTCTTCACTCGTTGTACCGTGCAACACAAGTTATGTAGTATGATAATTGATGGTGGTTCTTGTACTAACGCTGCTAGCAAGACAATGGTTGATAAGCTATGTCTCAAGACAAGCAAACACCCAAGACCATACCGATTAAGATGGCTGGATTCAAAAACTGAAATCAAAATAGCCGAGCAAGTCTCCATTCCCTTTACAATTGGGAAGTATCAAGATGAAGTCTTATGTGATGTGGTGCCAATGAAAGTAGGTCGCCTACTTTTGGGCCGTTCATGGCAGTTTGATAGAGAAGTTATCCACAATGGTCGCACCAACACTCACTCATTCACTTATAACAAGCGTAAGTTTCAGCTTGCTCCGTTATCACCTCAAGAGGTACATGAGATGCAATCTAATTATGCTGCGAAGTATAATGCCAGTAAAACTAACCTTTATATCACTCCTAGTACCATTTTTTAAGCTAGAGATAAAAAGCAAAAAGTGCTACTAATGGTTCCAAAGAGATAGTACTTGCACCCGAAATCTCCTCTTTGTTAAACAGGTTTAAGGACGTTTTTCCTGAGGAAATACCAGCTGGATTACCGCCTATTAGAGGCATAGAGCATCAAATTTTCGAATTCTCTTTAATATATCATATTTTCCAGCAATTTTCGAATTCTCTTTTACTAAAATCTTTAAGTTTTTCGATTCTGAATCTATGCTTTACTTCATGAATTCTGAGTAAGTTAAATTAGGGTTCTTGAGGAGAGGGTGAGATTAGGGGAAAACTTAGGGATTTCCAGATTTGTTTATGTTTGATTAAGGTTTTAGACCTCTTTAATTTAAGTGTCCTTAATGCTTATTTCTTTCTGATCAATTAAAATCTGGTTACTTGGTGATTCCCCCCCCCCCCCCCCCCCCCCGAGAGGCGTTTAGGGAATCGCTTGAACATGCTTAGGTTAAGATAACTTCTCCTAGCTCAAGAGATTGATTGTCTAGGGTGTTATTACGCTTTGTAAGGTCCATACTTAACGCCTTTTGAAATTCTAATCGTTGGCGAGAGTCAAGTCGGGTTGTTGTTCAAGAGAGGTCCCATTGCATGAGAATGAATGTGATTACTTTGTGATTCCTTGCTTAGGGGTCATCTAATTAGGTTGATAAACAAGTCTGGAACCCCTAGGAATACCCTAATCATTGATCCTTAACCTCGAGAACCCCTTTTCTCCATTGAATTTTCGTGAACTTTAATATTCTGTTTTTAGCATAAAACTGTTTTTAAATTACTCTGTTGTGCACTTTACTCTGTTTTGCTATTGCTCTGTTTTTTTACTCTGTTTTTACGTTCTGTTTTTGCACTTTGTTTTAAGCATTTTATTCGCACCTAGATTAGATTGCTACTCACTAAAATTGAATCTGGTTTAGATTAGGATAAGTAGATTGCATCCCAATTGCTAGTTACTCACCCAGTGGATTGACACCGTATTGTATTGCAATTGATTACATAACAGTAGGTTATTTGAAAACACGCGAAAACCTTGTTACCAACATCTCATTCCATGATTGGATGATATGTTAGATGAACTAGATGGAGCAACAATATTCAGCAAGGTGGATTTAAGAAGTGGTTACCATCAGGTCCGAATGAAAGTAGGAGATGAATGGAAGACCGCCATCAAGACCAAGCAAGGGCTCTATGAGTGGCTAGTCATGCCATTCGGCTTAACCAATGCACCAAGCACATTCATGCGGTTAATGAATGAGGTGCTAAGACCCTACATCAGTAAGTTTGTTGTTGTTTACTTTGATGATATTCTAATATACAGCAAGTCTTTGGAAGATCATGTGAAACACCTTGAGTTAGTACTTGAGACACTTCGGAAAGAAGGTCTTTATGGAAACCTTAAGAAATGCACATTATGCACTAATGAGTTAGTTTTCCTAGGTTTTATTGTAAATTCTCAGGGTCTACATGTTGGTCAAGAGAAAATCAAACCAATACAAGAATGGCCAACACCTACATCAATTGGACAAGTCAGAAGCTTCCACGGATTAGCTAGCTTCTATACGCGATTTGTCAAGGACTTTAGCACCATAGCTGCACCTCTAACTGCTGTAATCAAGAAGGATGTAACATTCAAATGGGGAACAACTCAAGAAACCGCATTTCAACAACTCAAAGATCGCTTGATTCATGCACCGGTTTTGCTACTTCCAAACTTTGATAAAACTTTTGAAATAGAATGTGATGCTTCTGGTTGTGGTATAGGTGTTGTTCTAACTCAAGGAGGCCGACCAGTAGCTTACTTTAGTGAAAAGCTAAGCGGAGCCACATTAAACTACATAACATATGACAAAGAACTTTATGCTTTGGTGAGATCTTTGGAGACATGGCAACACTACCTGCTGTCAAAGGAGTTTGTTATTCACACTGACCATGAGACATTAAAGCATCTAAGAGGCCAAACAACACTTAAGAGGAGGCATGCTAAATGGTTGGAGTTTGTGGAAACATTCCCTTACATCATCAAGTACAAAAAAGGAAAAGACAATATAGTAGCCGATGCTCTATCAAGAAGACATATGATGATCACCACAATGGAAGCTAAAGTATTAGGATTTGAGCATATGAAGGATTTGTTTGAGGAGGATCCAGATTTCGGCCATATTTACCAAGAATGTCTCAATTCGCCAAAAGGTCCTTTCTATACTCATAATTGTTATCTTTTTAGAGAGAAAAGGCTTTGTATTCCACATGGATCAATGAGGGAGCTCTTGATAAGTGAGGCACACGGTGGAGGACTCATGGGCCACTTTGGAGTTGATAAAACTCTTAGTGTTTTGGTGGAGCACTTCTTTTGGCCCCACTTGAAGAAGGATGTAGAACGGTTCTGTTCTAAATGCATTACTTGCCATAAAGCCAAATCCATGTCACATCCATACGGTTTATATATGCCTTTAACTATTCCTACTATGTTGTGGGTTTATATATCAATGGATTTTGTTCTTGGCTTACCCAAAATCCGAGGAAATGATTTTATCTTTGTCGTAGTTGACAGATTTTCAAAGATGGCACATTTCATTCCATGTGCAAAGACTAATGACACCACTCAAACTGCTTATCTATTCTTCAAGGAAGTCGTACGACTACATGGAATCCCAAGGACAATTGTTTCGGATAGAGACACCAAGTTCTTGAGCCACTTTCTGAGAGTTCTTTGGAAAAAACTCGAAACTAAGCTACTCTTTTCTACCACTTGTCATCCACAAACTGATGGACAAACTGAGGTTGTAAACAGGTCCTTATCCACTCTTTTAAAAGCCACAGTTGGTAAGAATTTCAGAAATTGGATAGATTGCATTCCATTTGTTGAATTCGCTTATCATTATGTTAACCACTCAACCACTAAGCTTTCACCTTTTGAGATTGTGTATGGTTTTAAGCCAGAGACGCCTTTAGACCTTGCACCACTGCCCTCTTTAGAGTTCACTAACCAAGATGGCGAAAGCAAAGCAGAAACAATCAAAAGGTTACACGAGAAGGTGAAGGAGAACATTGAAAAGAAAACCGCAACCTATAAGAAAGCGGCTGACAAAGGACGCAAGGAGATTGGGTTTGGGTTCACATGAGGCCAGAGAGATTTCCACACCAACAGAATATCAAACTAGCACCTAGAGGAGACGGTCCATTCAAAGTATTAGAGAGGCTCAACAACAACGCCTATTGCCTTGAGCTGCCAGGTGAGTTAACCATATCACCCACTTTCAATGTTGCTAACTTAGCTTCATATGTTGTTGACACGAACCTCCTAGGATCTGAGCTTGACGAAGGTTTGATCGATTTTGTGATAAGGGAAGGATCTGGTGTATAACGTGAATGACGAAGAATGGAACAGATAGATGTCGAGTTTGATGAGATATTACACACTCAAAAGAACTCTAAGATCTCTAGATACTACACACTAGTGATCAGTAACTAAGGATATAACACACCTTAGAAGAATTCAAGAGATTAAACCCTCAAAAACGTTTTTCTATTAAGAATGATGATTGAATGAGTTTTACAGAGCAAACTTAGGTATAAATAGAAAAGAAGCCACGAAAATTAGGGTATCTTTAGGGTAAATTCATGGGCTTAAGTTATTAGCCTAATGGGCTTAAGGAATGTGTAAACCCTTCAGCCTCATTAAGAACCTTAGTGTTAAAACCCATTGGGATAAAACACACTTAAGGGAAAAAGAGTGCTGAATGGTTTACACGCCCATTAGCTAACCTTCTTGAGTACTTAGTGTAAGCATCAAGGTTTGTTGTTCTGGAGATTCGGATGTGTGCATCCGAATGAGCATTCCTTCAATAATTTGGTTCACCAACTTCCTTCTAGCTCTAGTCATTGGTCCACTCGGTATTGCTACTTCCAATTCAGCTTCATCTTCATGCTTATCCGCGTCTCCCTTGTTGTGTTCTCCATGTTGGGGGGTTGAGCTGTCCATGATTGCATCATCCCCTCCCTCTTGAGAAGGATTTGTCCTCAAATCCGATTCATCTGCAACATAAGGGATCAAGTCAGAAACGTTGATATTGTACTTACCTTGCAGATCGATTTGGTAGGCATTGTTGTTGATCTTCTTTGTCACTTCAAATGGTCCATCGATCCTAGGCATTAGCTTGGACTTCCTTTCAGCTGGAAAGTGCTCTTTTCTAAGATGAATCCACACCAAGTCTCCTTCTTGTAATTCCATATGGCGCCTCCCTTTGTTAGCTTTCTTGGCATATAACTTTGTTTTCTTCTCTATGTTGATTCTAGCCTTCTCATGTATTTGTCTCACCAATTCAGCTTTCTCCTCACCATCTGCACTTATACTCTCACTCAAAGGCAAAGGGATCAAGTCTAATGGTGAAATGGGATTAAATCCATAAACAATTTGAAAAGGAGAGAATTTAGTGGCAAAATGCATTGAATGATTGTATGCAAACTCTACATGAGGTAAACAATCCTCCCACGTTTTCAGATTCCTTTTAATGATAGCACGAAACAAGGTAGACAAAGTCCTATTTACTACTTCAGTCTGACCATCGGTTTATGGATGACATGTAGTAGAAAACATGAGCTTAGTACCTAGCTTAGACCAGAGAGTTCTCCAAAAATGACTAAGAAACTTAGTGTCTCTATCTGAAACAATAGTTCTAGGCATTCCATGCAATCTAACAACTTCTCTAAAGAAGAGATTAGCGATGTTCAATGCATCGTCGGTTTTGTGACATGCTATGAAATGCGCCATCTTAGAGAACCTATCGACAACCACAAAAATCGAATCTCTACAAGTTCTAGTCCTATGCAATCCTAGCACAAAATCCATAGAAATATCAGTCCAAGGATGCATGGCAATAGGGAGAGGAGTGTACAAACCATGAGGCTGAACCTTCGACTTAGCCTCTTTGCACTTAACACATCGATTGCACACCTTCTCTACATCTCGCCTTAGATGCAGCCAATAGAAGTTGTCTTATAAAATCTTAAGGGTCTTAGCTATCCTGAAATGTCCCATTAATCCTCCTCCATGTGCTTCCTTAACCAGCAGCTCACGAATTGAACAACAAGGTATGCATAGGCGATTTTCATAGAATAGAAAACCGTCTTGTCTATAAAACTTCCCTGCAGCAAACTTAGCACACAACTTGAAGGGTTCTTCAAAGTCTTTGACAGTCTCATATAACTCCTTAAGATGTTCAAATCCAAGTAATTTGACTTCCAAAGTAGAAAGAAGAGAATACCTTCTAGATAGTGCATCAGCCACTATATTTTCCTTACCTTGTTTGTACCTTATGACATATGGGAAGGTTTCTACAAACTTCATCCATCTACCATGTCTCTTGTTGAGCTTCTGCTGTCCCTTAAGGTACTTGAGAGACAAGTGATCGGAATGTATGACGAATTCTTTGGGCCAGAGGTAGTGCTGCCATGTTTGTAGAGCTCGAACTAGTGCATACAATTCCTTGTCATAAGTAGCATAATTGAGTGTAGCTCCTCCCAATTTTTCACTGAAATAGGCGATTGGCTTCCTTTCTTGCATTAAGACTGCACCTATTCCTACACCAGAAGCATCACATTCAATCTCAAAAGTTTTATTAAAATCAGGAAGAACAAGAACCGGTGCATTGGTGAGCTTCTCCTTGAGCTGTTGGAAAGCGACCTCCAGGGGCTTTTCCCACTTGAATCCTACATCTTTCTTTATCACCTCTATAAGTGGTGCGGCTAGGGTGCTGAAATCCTTTACAAATCTCCTATAAAACCCAGCCAATCCATGAAAGCTACGCACTTCTCCAATAGACTTGGGACTCGGCCATTCTCTGATGGCTTTCACTTTTTCTTCATCCACTTTGATTCCATCTGCACTAACAACAAAGCCTAGGAACACAAGGTTATCCGCACAGAAAGTACATTTCTTCATATTAGCATATAACTTTTCCTCCCTAAGAACTTGCAAAACAGTATGCAAATGCTCAATATGCTCAGAAATGCTTCTACTATAGACTTGAATATCATCGAAATATACTACCACAAAAACGCCTATAAATGCTCGAAGAATGTGGTTCATCAATCTCATAAATGTACTAGGTGCATTCGTAAGCCCAAATGGCATAACTAACCACTCATATAACCCATGCTTAGTCTTAAATGCAGTTTTCCATTCATCCCCTTCTTTCATCCTAATCTGATGGTATCCACTCTTAAGATCTATCTTAGAGAATGCAGTGGAACCATACAACTCATCTAGCATGTCATCTAGCCTAGGAATAGGATGTCGATACTTTACAGTGATGTTATTGATTACTTTAGTGAAAAGCTAAGCGGAGCCACATTAAACTACCTAACATATGACAAAGAACTTTATGCTTTGGTTAGATCGTTGGAGACATGGCAACACTACCTTCTGTCAAAGGAGTTTGTTATTCACACTGACCATGAGACGTTAAAGCATCTAAGAGGCCAAACAACACTTAAGAGGAGGCATGCTAAATGGTTGGAGTTTGTGGAAACATTCCCTTACATCATCAAGTACAAAAAAGAAAAAGACAATATAGTAGCCGATGCTCTATCAAGAAGACATATGATGATCACCACAATGGAAGCTAAAGTATTAGGATTTGAGCATATAAAGGATTTGTTTGAGGAGGATCCAGATTTCGACCATATTTACCAAGAATGTCTCAATTCGCCAAAAGGTCCTTTCTATACTCATAATTGTTATATTTTTAGATAGAAAAGGCTTTGTATTCCACAGGGATCAATGAGGGAGCTCTTGATAAGTGAGGCACACGGTGGAGGACTCATGGGCCACTTTGGAGTTAAAACTCTTAGTGTTTTGGTGGAGCACTTCTTTTGGCCCCACTTGAAGAAGGATGTAGAACGGTTCTGTTCTAAATGCATTACTTGCCATAAAGCCAAATCCATGTCACATCCATACGGTTTATATATGCCTTTAACTATTCCTACTATGTTGTGGGTTTATATATCAATGGATTTTGTTCTTGGCTTACCCAAAATCCGAGGAAATGATTTTATCTTTGTCGTAGTTGACAGATTTTCAAAGATGGCACATTTCATTCCATGTGCAAAGACTAATGACACCACTCAAACTGCTTATCTATTCTTCAAGGAAGTCGTACGACTACATGGAATCCCAAGGACAATTGTTTCGGATAGAGACACCAAGTTCTTGAGCCACTTTCTGAGAGTTCTTTGGAAAAAACTCGAAACTAAGCTACTCTTTTCTACCACTTGTCATCCACAAACTGATGGACAAACTGAGGTTGTAAACAGATCCTTATCCACTCTTTTAAAAGCCACAGTTGGTAAGAATTTCAGAAATTGGATAGATTGCATTCCATTTGTTGAATTCGCTTATCATTATGTTAACCACTCAACCACTAAGCTTTCACCTTTTGAGATTGTGTATGGTTTTAAGCCAGAGACGCCTTTAGACCTTGCACCACTGCCCTCTTTAGAGTTCACTAACCAAGATGGCGAAAGCAAAGCAGAAACAATCAAAAGGTTACACGAGAAGGTGAAGGAGAACATTGAAAAAAAAACCGCAACCTATAAGAAAGCGGCTGACAAAGGACGCAAGGAGTTCATCTTTAACCCAGGAGATTGGGTTTGGGTTCACATGAGGCCAAAGAGATTTCCACACCAACAGAATATCAAACTAGCACCTAGAGGAGACGGTCCATTCAAAGTATTAGAGAGGCTCAACAACAACGCCTATTGCCTTGAGCTACCAGGTGAGTTAACCATATCACCCACTTTCAATGTTGCTAACTTAGCTTCATATGTTGTTGACACGAACCTCCTAGGATCTGAGCTTGACGAAGGTTTGATCGATTTTGTGATAAGGGAAGGATCTGGTGTATAACGTGAATGACGAAGAATGGAACAGATAGATGTCGAGTTTGATGAGATATTACACACTCAAAAGAACTCTAAGATCTCTAGATACTACATACTAGTGATCAGTAACTAAGGATATAACACACCTTAGAAGAATTCAAGAGATTAAACCCTCAAAAACGTTTTTCTATTTAGAATGATGATTGAATGAGTTTTACAGAGCAAACTTAGGTATAAATAGAAAAGAAGCCACGAAAATTAGGGTATCTTTAGGGTAAAATCATGGGCTTAAGTTATTAGCCTAATGGGCCTAAGGAATGTGTAAACCCTTCATCCTCATTAAAAACCTTAGTGTTAAAACCCATTGGGATAAAACACACTTAAGGGAAAAAGAGTGCTGAATGGTTTACACGCCCATTAGCTAACCTTCTTGAGTGCTTAGTGTAAGCATCAAGGTATGCTGTTCTGGAGATTCGGATGTGTGCATCCGAATGAGCATTCCTTCAATAACTTGGTTCACCAACTTCCTTCTAGCTCTAGTCATTGGTCCACTCGGTATTGCTACTTCCAATTCAGCTTCATCTTCATGCTTATCCGTGTCTCCCTTGTTGTGTTCTCCCTGTTGGGGGGTTGAGCTGTCCATGATTGCATCATCCCCTCCCTCTTGAGAAGTATTTGTCCTCAAATCCGATTCATCTGCAACATAAGGGATCAAGTCAGAAACGTTGAAACTAGAGCTGATATTGTACTTACCTTGCAGATCGATTTGGTAGGCATTGTTGTTGATCTTCTTTGTCACTTCAAATGGTCCATCGATCCTAGGCATTAGCTAGGACTTCCTTTCAGATGGAAAGTGCTCTTTTCTAAGATGAATCCACACCAAGTCTCCTTCTTGTAATTCCATATGGCGCCTCCCTTTGTTAGCTTTCTTGGCATATAACTTTGTTTTCTTCTCTATGTTGATTCTAGCCTTCTCATGTATTTGTCTCACCAATTCAGCTTTCTCCTCACCATCTGCACTTATACTCTCACTCAAAGGCAAAGGGATCAAGTCTAATGGTGAAATGGGATTAAATCCATAAACAATTTGAAAAGGAGAGAATTTAGTGGCAAAATACATTGAATGATTGTATGCAAACTCTACATGAGGTAAACAATCCTCCCACGTTTTCAGATTCCTTTTAATGATAGCACGAAACAAGGTAGACAAAGTCCTATTTACTACTTCAGTCTGACCATCGGTTTATGGATGACATGTAGTAGAAAGCATGAGCTTAGTACCTAGCTTAGACCAGAGAGTTCTCCAAAAATGACTAAGAAACTTAGTGTCTCTATCTGAAACAATAGTTCTAGGCATTCCATGCAATCTAACAACTTCTCTAAAGAAGAGATTAGCAATGTTCAATGCATCGTCGGTTTTGTGACATGCTATGAAATGCGCCATCTTAGAGAACCTATCGACAACCACAAAAATCGAATCTCTACAAGTTCTAATCCTATGCAATCCTAGCACAAAATCCATAGAAATATCAGTCCAAGGATGCATGGCAATAGGGAGAGGAGTGTACAAACCATGAGGCTGAACCTTCGACTTAGCCACTTTGCACTTAACACATCGATTGCACACCTTCTCTACATCTCGCCTTAGATGCGGCCAATAGAAGTTGTCTTATAAAATCTTAAGGGTCTTAGCTATCCCGAAATGTCCCATTAATCCTCCTCCATGTGCTTCCTTAACCAGCAGCTCACGAATTGAACAACAAGGTATGCATAGGCGATTTTCATAGAATAGAAAACTGTCTTGTCTATAAAACTTCCCTGCAGCAAACTTAGCACACAACTTGAAGGGTTCTTCAAAGTCTTTGTCAGTCTCATATAACTCCTTAAGATGTTCAAATCCAAGTAATTTGACTTCCAAAGTAGAAAGAAGAGAATACCTTCTAGATAGTGCATCAGCCACTATATTTTCCTTACCTTGTTTGTACCTTATGACATATGGGAAGGTTTCAACAAACTCCATCCATCTAGCATGTCTCTTATTGAGCTTCTGCTGTCCCTTAAGGTACTTGAGAGACAAGTGATCGGAATGTATGACGAATTCTTTGGGCCAGAGGTAGTGCTGCCATGTTTGTAGAGCTCGAACTAGTGCATACAATTCCTTGTCATAAGTAGCATAATTGAGTGTAGCTCCTCCCAATTTTTCACTGAAATAGGCGATTGGCTTCCTTTCTTGCATTAAGACTGCACCTATTCCTACACCAGAAGCATCACATTCAATCTCAAAAGTTTTATTAAAATCAGGAAGAACAAAAACCGGTGCATTGGTGAGCTTCTCCTTGAGCTGTTGGAAAGCGACCTCCTGGGGCTTTTCCCACTTGAATCCTACATCTTTCTTTATCACCTCTGTAAGTGGTGCGGCTAGGGTGCTGAAATCCTTTACAAATCTCCTATAAAACCCAGCCAATCCATGAAAGCTACGCACTTCTCCAATAGACTTGGGACTCGGCCATTCTCTGATGGCTTTCACTTTTTCTTCATCCACTTTGATTCCATCTGCACTAACAACAAAGCCTAGGAACACAAGGTTATCCGCACAGAAAGTACATTTCTTCATATTAGCATATAACTTTTCCTCCCTAAGAACTTGCAAAACAGTATGCAAATGCTCAATATGCTCAGAAATGCTTCTACTATAGACCAGAATATCATCGAAATATACTACCACAAAAACGCCTATAAATGCTCGAAGAATGTGGTTCATCAATCTCATAAATGTACTAGGTGCATTCGTAAGCCCAAATTGCATAACTAACCACTCATATAACCCATGCTTAGTCTTAAATGCAGTTTTCCATTCATCCCCTTCTTTCATCCTAATCTGATGGTATCCACTCTTAAGATCTATCTTAGAGAATACAGTGGAACCATACAACTCATCTAGCATGTCATCTAGCCTAGGAATAGGATATCGATACTTTACAGTGATGTTATTGATTGCTCTACAGTCGACACACATTCTCCAACTCCCATCCTTCTTTGGTACCAACAGAACAGGTACAGCACAGGGGCTGAGACTCTCACGGATGTATCCTTTTGCTAGGAGCTCGTCAATCTGTTTTTGCAGTTCCTTAGTGGATTAGTCCTATAAGCTGGACGGTTTGGTAATGAAGTTCCAGGAACAAGATCGATCTGATGTTCAATCCCTCTAGTTGGGGGCAATCCTGGTGGTGTATCTGTAAGGAAAACATCATGAAAATCCTGTAAAAGTTCTTGAAGTTCACTCGGATATACCGGTGTAGTTTCAGCTAAACAAGACAATACTTCTTTGTACATAAATAAGAGTATGGGGAATTTAGAAAGCATAGTCTGTTTAACTCCCTTTTTTTCTATGTAGAAACCTTGTTTCTTGGGTTTAGAATTGGTCTTTGAACCAGATTTAGCTTGCTGTTTCTGATGGTCTTCGTACACTTCTCGTGGAGTAAGTGGAACCAGAATGGTCTTTCTTCCCTTAAACTCAAAAATGTGTCTGTTTGTATACCCATCATGTGTCACTCTTCGATCAGATTGCCAAGGTCTTCCCAACAAAATGTGACTAGCTTCCATAGGTAGAATGTCACATAGAACCTGATCTTCATATTTGCCAATCGATAATGGCACTAAAACCTGATTTGAAACCTCTAATTCACCTCCTTCATTCAACCACTGCAGCTTGTATGGATGAGGGTGCTTGGTAGTAGTCATACCTAGCTTCTTTACCATTGTTTCACTTGCTACATTAGTGCAGCTCCCTCCATCAATTATCAAACTACACACCTTTCCCTTGACTAAACACCTAGTGTGAAAGAGATTTTGCCTCTGCTCTTCTATCTCTGGTTTTGGCTGTACACTAAGAGCCCTCCTTGCAACCAAAAGATCTCCTATGACCGGTAATTCTACACCTTCTGATACTTCTTCTTCCTCTGGTTGCAACGTTTCTATCATCTCATCTTCAGATTTGATTTCTCCATTAGCCTTAATAACCATTATTCTTTTGTTCGGGCAAGCATTAGCATAATGTCCCATTGCTTGACATTTGAAGCACTTAATGTCCCTAGCTCTGGCTGTTGGTGGATTTGTTGATCGATTCTGACCTGTAGATGTTGTAGGACTCGGTTTCACACTCTCTTTAACCCCATTCGAGATGTTATTTGCTCTGAAAGCAATTGTCTTGTCTTCTCTTGTGTAACTAGGTCGGTTCAGTCCAAATCCTCCATAACTAAAAGTTTTAGAACCCTTTCTTTTAAGTTGCTGCTCAATCAAAGAGGCCTTATGCAGCATCTGCTCCAAGTTATCATAGTGCTCCATCTCCATTTTGTCTTGAATGTCACGAATAAGTCTTCCTAAAAACCGAGCCATTGTAAGCTTCACTATCCTCATGTAACTCAGCTCTAATCATCAGAGTTTCCATCTCCTGAAAGTATTCTTCCACAGTTCTGCTTCCTTGACTCAACCTCCTCAATTTCTGATGAAGTTCCCTATGATGATAACTCGGTACAAAACGCCTTCTCATGAGCGTTTTCATTCTCTCCCAATTGTCAATTGGTTCATCTCCATTGCGTCTCCTAGAGGTGACAATCTGGTCCCACCAGCTAAGGGCATAATCAGTAAATTCAGTAGCAGCTACTCTCACCTTATTAGCTTCAGAATACGCTTGACCAATCAAATACCAACTCAATTTTCTTCTCTCAATCCAAATATGCATCGGGGGTCACTATTGCCACATAATGAAGGAATTCGAAGTTTGATTCCTTGCAGCTGTTCCCGAGGTTGCTGTGTAACCTCTCCATATCTTCTTCTACTCCTCTGGCTATTACCACTTGATCCTAAAACAGTGCTATAATATGCTGCAGCCATCGGATCCCTCCTAGTCTCAATTCCTTCGGTTTGAGTTTTTGTGCGATTTGCAGCCTTCTTCTTTCCACTCCTACTGCTTTCTGATGATGACAATGCAAGCTCAGCCCTGAACCCTTCGAATTTAGTATCCATCAGTCGCTCTAGTTTGGACGTGATGTTGTTGGTGACTGTGGCTGTCACGGCTTCAAGAAACATTTCGTTGTTGAATGCATGACTTGTTTCTGGTTCATTGTCTCCCATTGTCTCTGAAACTCAACACAAAACTACAGCAGTAACTAATTCTTAAAAAAAAAAAGGAAATTCAAAGAGAAAGGGAAATTCAAGGAGAAAAGGGAATTCAAAGAGAAGAGGAAACTGAAACAAAGAAAAAAATGGAAATTTTGTAAAAAGGAAAGAGAAAAACGTTTTGCCTAATACTAGGGTTTCTTCTTTTGATTTTTGCAAGTTACAGCAGCCACAATTTAACCTAGCCACCCTAATTGAAATCGAAAATAATAAGCTATGAAATCTAATGAATAACACAAATTGTGAATGATAAATAAGGCACAAAAGCAAATCAATTGGTGAAGAGGAATTGTAAACAGAAACAACAACATAGAATCGAGTTAATGGGATTGAAGAACTTAACTTTCAAGCTCTTGCTCTGATACCACATGACACGAACCTCCTAGGATCTGAGCTTGACGAAGGTTTGATCGATTTTGTGATAAGGGAAGGATCTGGTGTATAACGTGAATGACGAAGAATGAAACAGATAGATGTCGAGTTTGATGAGATATTACACACTCAAAAGAACTCTAAGATCTCTAGATACTACATACTAGTGATCAGTAACTAAGGATATAACACACCTTAGAAGAATTCAAGAGATTAAACCCTCAAAAACGTTTTTCTATTTAGAATGATGATTGAATGAGTTTTACAGAGCAAACTTAGGTATAAATAGAAAAGAAGCCACGAAAATTAGGGTATCTTTAGGGTAAAATCATGGGCTTAAGTTATTAGCCTAATGGGCCTAAGGAATGTGTAAACCCTTCATCCTCATTAAAAACCTTAGTGTTAAAACCCATTGGGATAAAACACACTTAAGGGAAAAAGAGTGCTGAATGGTTTACACGCCCATTAGCTAACCTTCTTGAGTGCTTAGTGTAAGCATCAAGGTATGCTGTTCTGGAGATTCGGATGTGTGCATCCGAATGAGCATTCCTTCAATAACTTGGTTCACCAACTTCCTTCTAGCTCTAGTCATTGGTCCACTCGGTATTGCTACTTCCAATTCAGCTTCATCTTCATGCTTATCCGCGTCTCCCTTGTTGTGTTCTCCATGTTGGGGGGTTGAGCTGTCCATGATCGCATCAGTTGTAGACGAAAGTGTTTTGAGGCCAAAACCTTCTCAAGAGGGAGGGAATGATGAGGACATCGACTCCAACAAATCTATAGAAGAGATGTTAGCAGATCAAAACACAATCATCATGAAGGATCCGCCTAAGACAAGAGCAGGAACAAAGAGGCTTAGAGAAATGTTTAACAAGTCCATACAAAGCCTCCTAGCCCAAAGAGTTGAAGATAAAAGGGCCGGATTAAAAGATGGAAGTATTGGAGCCCAAATGGAGCTACTTGAAGGTCAAATGGTGATGATCTCAATTCAGCCACTTAAAGGCCCAACTAAGGACGCCTAAGACTTACCAAAACCGAGTTAAGGTAAGTATTTCCATTATTCCAATTACCATTATTCTGTTTGTTTCTTTTGCAGATTTCCTTTTCAATTTCTTTCCTTTTTTTTTACCAAATTGTAATTTTTCCATTTTATTTCGAGTATTCTCATTTATGTAAGAGATACTCTCATAGCTGCCTTGAACCACTATATAAGATTCCTCATATGCAGCCTTGTAACACACCTTTTAATCAATAAAGATCGAATTCTTCTTCTCAAAACCGAGAGAGATTAACACTTTGAATTTGGCCTTTCCTTGTGAGTGATATCAAGGCGACTCCAAGTTCTGACTTATCACAAGTTCTTCCATCACTTGTGTGGCGTCCTTCAATCCCCTTCACACCCCTTTCATCCACCGAATTGTCTAGAGAGAGACTTGAGTCCAGCTAGTCAATTCCCATCCTCCACCCTAGTCCTCATTGGTTTCTAAGAGAACAGAGACTTGAGTCCAATCTCTTGAAGCCGCATATCACCTTGTGAAAATCATCCCCGGTTCTTACATCACTTTCTCTCGTTAAATCTCTTCTCAATCTCTTAATCTCATCAAATCTACATTTCCAACTATAATACATATTTATTTTGCGTATTGTCTCGCATTCAAAACCGATGTATAAATATAATAGCTAACTTGTCCAATGCTCCAGTAGGAGACGGCGAGACTGTTATTGATTGTGGAACAGTTGGTCATCTGAAGCAATTATGGTTGTTGGTTTAACTATAAAAAAGAAATTGCAACAGAGGAGAATAGCTCAAGATCTAACGACTAATAAGCCTAACATTGTAACTCGAGTCAATGTTCAACTTTAAATTCTCATCTTCTAACTACATATCACATTTACTTTGGATATTAATATAATTCTTTAATATCTTAAGAAACTTGTGTGTATGCTTATTTTTTCCATGCAGGTATGCTAGAAGAAATTTGCTAGATACTTTGAGGTAGAGCTCAAAGAGGTGAAACTAAGTGAAGATTATTATGTGATGGATCCAACTAAAGCTGTAAAAGATAGTTGAGAATACAATTTGCATTGCAGCAATTCTAGATCCACACTTACTGGAGAGTTTGAAGATGTGAGCTATGGAACGATTTCTTAGCTGAGAAAAACGCATAGACGGGTTCGGATACTCCTACCCAAATAGTGGAGGATTCATTGTTCCTTTCATCTACCCAAATATTGAATGGGACTTTAGGCTTCCATGGGTGAAGAGCATCAATGTTAGTGGTCATAAGTATGAACTTGTTATTCAGGACTTGGTTGGTTGTTTGGAGAACAAAAGATGATTTGCCATAGGAGCTCGTCTTTCACATCAACTACTTAGGAGCTGATCAACCCACTTTCACTTTTAACTTCTCAAAAGGTCCTGTAACAATTTGCTTATCCAATTAAATTCATCATTGCCTTTTATTTGACCAAAAATGAATTGTCTTTGCAGGGTCGAGCCAATCATTGCTCAATGTTATCAATTTATCCGACTAGGCTTTGAAGTTTTTTCCCCTTGTATATCTACATTACAGTTTCCATGCTTTCTTCTTGTTCTTGTATACATGAAATTTTGCTTTACTCTAGTGATCATTTATTGACATTTGAAAAAGGGATAGAAGAACATTATGGAAAATTGTAATGACGACGCGAGGAGGCTAAGAGAAGGAATAGAGAAGACATGGAAGTTTCACATTCTTTAAAAAAAGTTGGTGTGCCATTAGTGGCATTATCTCTCAAATACAGTAGCAAACACATAGTGTTTGAGATCGCTGAGTCTTTGAGAAAATATAGGTGGATCATACCAGCTTACACTATGCATGCTGATGCATAACACATTTCAGTGCTCAAAGTTGTGAACAAAGAAGACTTTAGTCGAGACTTTGCAGATAGACTCATCACACATATTATTCAAGTACTAAGAGAGATCGAAGGGCTTCCTAGCAGAATCGTGCATATTGCTGCATCTGAAGTAGTTAATGATGATGAAGTGAAGACTTCAAAGATGTCATTGGGGGATATCACCAAGTATTGGAAACAACTTATGGAACACAAAAGAAATATGGTCTGTTAGGGGTAAGTTTTCACGCTTCTTTTTTGGACTAATCACATTGCTTGTAATGAGGTTTTAATGTAGCCTATACAACCAAACTTTGGTTTCGATTTATTTGTGGCATTATATTTATATTTATGGTATCATACAAACAAAAAGAATAAATTTTCATTAGTCTTTTTGAGTCATCAATAGTTTTGTAGTTGTAAGGTCATCGCTCTATTTAAATGAATTCAACCCAATAAAAAACTCTATTCTAAAAAGAAAAAAGTATTTCAGCTTAACATGTCTCTATCTCTCCATATCTCGTTGACAGAGTTTGTTGTGGATTGCTCGCAACTCTTCAAGATGACTAGAAGACCCCCTTTGCGCTTGGCCGATATTCCTACCATAGTTCGAAGACTTTTCAAAGCTTTGAAGCCTTTTCAGAGAGGTTGATCCTCAATTTTGTGGATGGGTATATGTTTTTGTGGATGATACACCTTTAGTTTGGTATTCGAATTTGAGTAAAGTTGACAATAAAAAACAAAAATATTTAGGTTTGTTTCCAAAACTAAAGAATAGTTTTATCAACGAAAAAATTATCAAGTAAACATTAATTTTACCGCCGAGGACATGTGGCACAGTGGTGTAGTCACTTTACAAATCCTCAAGGCACCAGGGATCGAAACCTTTACCTGCAATACTAAGAGGGGATTTAAAAAAGACAGTAGGCTAGTTGACAGAAAAAAAGAATTAATTTTACCAAAAATCATTGATTAAAAATATCAAATTTTGCGCTGAATTAGTCAATTGAACATTCCGTTAATTTTTAATAAAAAAATCTCTAAATTCAGAAGCTAAAATTTATTTTGGAAGTTCAAATTAGTTCTTATCTTCTTTCGAATGTAGAGAATTTTGTAATTGTAATTAATGGAATGTTCAATTGGTCGAGTCAACATAAAATTTGATTTTTAAAAATCAACAAATAAATTGATAATTTAATCAACCATATCCAAATCTAATATTTAATCAACAAGTTTTGGTAAAAATAAAGTTTAATTGAGAATTTCCTTTTATCAACTCAAGAGTGAAGTAATGAGTTTTATATTTTTAGTTTAGCCATCTTTCCAAAATTTATTAGTTCATCCTCTTCTTTGACATTACACACCTCTTCTTTTCTTTGGTCGGACTCGGACCTTTAACATTACAACTAAATTTTCATTTTTACATCTAATCATAGTTTATATTGATTTGGTAAACTCCAACGGAGACAAGGATACACGGGCCAACACTGATAACCCAAACCCAATAAACAAAATGCAAAGGTGAATTAAACGCTAGCATTGATAGTAATCTACGAGAGAGCTGCCAGTATTCATAGAATCTAGCCTATGTGTAACATTTGGCCCACTAATGTCTAAGGCCTAATAATTAGGCCTTTGCATAAATAAATATAGCGGCGCAAAAAAGTACTAAGTCGGCTTTTTTCGGTGGCTGAGATGTCGAAGACATCAAAGGACGGCGACGTTGCCCCGAGTTCCACAGGAGGTTTGTTTCCCGTCTTCCCTATTTCGGAGAACCCCGTCTCAGCTATTTCGAGTGCTCCTCAATGGCTACGCAACGCCAGCTTCACGACGGATATATCCGTCATCAACGCCGCCACTTCGATGGCTCCCTCCTTATCAGAGGTCGAGTCTGGCGACAACGAAGATGAAGAAGGAGATGCTAATGGGAATATTGATGAAGCTAATCAGCCTAAGGCTTACAATTTGGTTGAAGAAGAAGACGGTTCCTGGGAGAGTGATAACAACAAGGTAAGGAGGAAGGAGGACGAAAAGAAGAAGCGAAAGAGAGATACTGCATCGGATGCCTCACGCTCCAAGAAATCCTCAGTTAGGGATTCCGATGAATACTATTCGAAACCTGCGAAGGATTATTACTTGGACACTCGTCCTGATCCAGATAATCTGGCTTATGGTTCTATCTACAGGTACGCTGCGTATAATTTTTGTACCTGTGTAGTTATAGCTGAATTGAATATTTGTCTATTGTGCAATGCGTTTTAAGAGTGTGGAGATATTGAACTCTGCTAATGTTTCCGTAATGCAGGATGAATGTTCCCCGTTATAAGCTTAATAATTCTCAGAGAGTTCCTGGTTCAGGTTCCCTGAGGTTTTATTTGAGGAATCGGCGTAGTTCTATACTTGATACAGAGGTTGATGTTGATTCGTTGGAGGGGAGAGCGAAGTCTGATACCCGTTATTGGTATGCAAAACATGCAGCCATGGAACGCAACAAGAATTTCAAGCGTATTCGTCTATCTGCTTTAAGAGAGGCTATTGATTCGTCCCTTGATCATTTCATTCCACTGGAGGAAGCTGAAACTATTCAAGAGAGCGACAAGGAAGATGTTTTATCAAAGGATTCTGTGATGGGAGCATCATGGGAGGATGACGTGCTGAATAAAACGCGAGAGTTCAATAGAATGACGAGGGAGCGTCCCCATGATGAAAAGGCATGGCTAGCATTTGCTAATTTTCAAGACAAGGTTTTAAGTTTACAGTCTCAGAAAGGAGTTCGCCTGCAGACTTTAGAGAAAAAAATTAGTATACTTGAGAAGGCGTTTGAATTGAACCCAGATACCGAAGAACTGTTGCTTGCACTTCTCAAGGCATACCGAAGCAGAGACAGTGCGGATGTACTAATTAGTAGGTGGGAAAAGGCACTTATTCAGAATTCTGCAAGTCACAAGCTATGGAGGGAGTTTATATGTGTTGTTCAAGGGGAGTTCTCCAGATTCAAAGTGTCAGAAGTGAGAAAGATGTACTCTTATGCGATTCAGGCTCTTTATTCTGCCTGCAGCAAGCGACAGGCAGGTTCTTATTTTATGGAGCTAACTTATAAGGGTTGATGAATCACTTTCAGTACGTATTTGTTTACTGTCAGAAGTCACTTGGAGTCTCTTTATTATGTCTCAAACTTGCAATTTTTTTCTTTCTGGTGTTTTTCCACTAGCTTAAGTCGCTGATGTTATTACTAATCCTATTATTGTCAGCAGTTTGACATTGATAAGGTCTAATCTTATTCATGCAGGTAAATACAACACCCGAACCGTTGGATTCTGCTGCCATCCAGCAGGAACTCGTTCTAGTTGATATGCTAGTTAGCCTCTGCAGGTTTGAGTGGCAAGCTGGTTACCAGGAGCTGGCCACAGCGTTATTTCAAGCTGAAATGGAATTTAGCATCTTTTCTCCATCCTTGTTGCTAACTGAACAGAGTAAATTAAGATTGTTTGAGCACTTTTGGAGCAGTAATGGTTCTAGAGTTGGAGAGGAAGCAGCTTTTGGATGGTCATTGTGGCTGGAGAAAGAGGATGAAAACAGGCAGAAAACGTTAAGAGAAGAATCCTCTGATGACAATGAGGTGGGTGGTTGGACAGGTTGGATAGAACAGTTGTCAAGTAGAAATGGAGATAGTAATGAATCAGTTAAAACTGGAGAGGGTGATATTGATCGAGAGGGTCTGAATGAGAATGTGGAAGACGAGAATATCAAGCCTGAAGACGATACTGAGGCTATGCTAAAGCTATTGGGTATCGCTGTCCATGCTGCGGCCAGTGAGGAAGTTGAAGATACTTCAACTTGGGTTAAATGGTGTGAAGAAGAAGTTTCTCGAGATCACTGTCAATGGATGCCTACTCGGAAAGCTGGTATCATCTCAACCTTTACCATCATTATATCTGGATCATTTTGCTCATGGTGAAAATAAGGTTCTGTTTCCGAAGGCATTAATAAATAAAGTTTAATTTCTGTAGATATGTGTGATGAAATTGACTTCAAATCTTATAACTTGTAAAAATGCTTGTGTTTAACTGAGCATTATCCTTTAATAGGTGAAGTATCCAGTGTTGATGAAATGGGCAAGGAGACAGATGAAGAGCAACTCTCGAGCCTTGTACTATATGAAGATATAAGTGAATATCTATTTTCCTTATGTTCAAATGAGGCCCGCTTGTCTCTGGTATACCAGTTCATTGATTTCTTCGGTGGGCATGTCTATCCATGGACGTCTACCAACAGTTTGTCGTGGAGTGAGAAAATGAATAGCCTTGAAACATTGTCAGATTCTATGCTAGACAATTTGAGAAGTGTGCATGAATATTTTTCAAAATCAGATAGTCCCAAGGGTTTCAGCTTGGGATCTCTTCTAGGTAGCAGCAGTGACATATCTATGCAGACTGAGATGATGAAGTTTCTCCGCAATGCCATCTTGCTCTGTCTGAATGTTTTTCCACGGAACTATGTTCTTGAAGAAGCTGTGCTTATTACCGAAGAGCGATTTGTAACAAATATGAAAACATGTGAGGTAGCAACTACCCCATGCCAAGCTTTGGCCAAACGTCTCCTGAAAAGTGACCGGCAGGTAAGCTCCAGTCCAGATTTGTTGGCGTGGTCTGCTCTTTTGTTCAGTCTACCTGAGTGATTCCTTCTCTATTAACAGGATCTACTACTTTGTGGAGTTTATGCACAGCGAGAAGCTGCTTCTGGAAATATGAAACACGCAAGGCGAGTCTTTGACATGGCACTGACTTCTATATGTGGTCTACCGAAGGTTAGATTCATATCTTTCAGTACTGTTGTTTGCATATGATACAATTTTACATGTTTCTTCCAATGTTTTTAACGTTATCTACCCTGGTTGTGTTTATTACTGATTTAAATATTTGCTTCTCGGCCCCAAGAATTGGTGCCTAGCCTCCTAAGCTTTACAGGATATTTTCTCGAGGACAGAACATAGTAATTTATAATTCTTATCGACCTGTCTGTTTTAAGTAATGAACAAGAAGTATCACCAATGGATAGAGCTAATAGGCTATCTTATTTCACTTTGTTTTTGTGTTCACATGATTCTTTTGGATTTTATTTGACATTGAAATTGCCCTGATAAGTTAATTTTATCTATGAATGCAGGAATTACAATATAACGCTCCTCTGCTATATTTATGGTATGCCGAATCGGAAGTAGCTCATGGTAGCAGCAGCGGTCAGGATTCAGAATGGTCCTGTCGTGCTATGCACATTCTGTGCTACCTGGGAAGTGGTATATCATTTATTCCTTATACTTCACAGCCTGCAAGCATGCACATCCTTAGAGCACGCCAAGGGTTCAGAGAGAAGCTTAAGAAGATACAATCAACATGGTCTCATGGTGTCACAGATGATCAATCAGCAGCGCTAGTTTGTTCGGCAGCTCTATTTGAGGAGTTATCAAATGATATTTCTGGTGCTATTGAGATCCTAGAGCACATGTTCAGTTCTGTTCTTCCAGGTATTTCCATGATCTTTATCCTTGGGTTATATACAGGACTGCATCAGTAATATTTTGCATATGGAAATAAGTTTTTCATAAAAAAGTATGTATTATGCATGTACTGTTTATCTGGATTTGTATCCCATCGTTAATATTTTGATTCACTGTCAATTTTCCAGGAAGAAAAAGTCAAAGTCATCGACTTGAACTCTTGTTCAGTTACTATGTGAAAATGCTTCAGAGACATCAGGAAGATCTAACTTTGTCACAACTTTGGAAGCCTGTATCAGAGGGACTGCAAACGTATCCTCTCAATCCGGAGCTTTATCAAGCTTTGGTGGACATCTGTAATCACCGTATGACATCCCATAGACTGAGAATGATGTTCGATGACTACTCCCACAAGTAAGCTTCTTCACAAACATCTCTTTAATAAACTTTCGATCTCAGAAAAACTGCGTACTGTGGATGTGAATTTTGCTTAAGTACTTAAAACGAACAGTGAAATATTTATGGTCTTCCTTTCTAGAACCAGGGTTATGTATATTGATATATCGATGCTAAACTAGTCTAATGTGGTAATTATGCAGAAATCCATCAGTCGTTGTGTGGCTATTTGCACTTTCTTATGAGTTGGGTAGAGGAGGCTCCCTACACAGAATTCGCGGATTGTTTGAAAGGGCATTAGCACAAGACAGACTAAACAGCTCAGTAATTCTATGGCGTTACTACATTGCATATGAAATTAACGTTGCACAGAATCCATCAGCAGCTAGGCGGACTTACTTCCGAGCTATAAATGCCTGCCCATGGTTAGTACAGAGAACCAGTCTAACCTCTTTTCTCAAGAATTCTCATACTATCCAGAACTCATTCCTAACATAATGGCATGGCAGGTCGAAGAAACTATGGCTGGATGGGTTTAGGAAGCTAAGCTCAGTCCTGACGGCGAAAGAGATGTCAGATTTACAAGAAGTAATGCGGGACAAGGAACTGAACGTTAGAACAGATATCTACGAGATTCTTCTTATGCAGGGATGAGAACATTGAGATGTATATACACTTATGCACTGTTTTGGTTATTGAGAATTTACCAATTGTGGATGAAGAAAAAGAGATTACCGAAAGAAGTAATACAGATGCACAATAAGCAAGTGTTTCATCGACCCTTGGTTACTTTTCCCCTTTTCCTTATTCTGTACAACCTTGTTTTGACCACTCCCTCCTTTATAAACCTGCATCAGTTTATTAACAAGCTCACTGGTCGCAAACTGGGACCACTGTTGGAAATGATTTTATTGTGCAACTTTCAATCTTAACTTACATTGACAAGTATTGATTGTTCCCCGTCAGCAATAGAATGTGGTCAACATTGTTGGAATTTAATATTTGAGACTATATTTGGCACAAGAAGAACAACTAAAAGATTATTATTGTTAATGACATTAATTGGTCCTACAATTTTATTCTAGGAAACAGTTTTTTGATACGCGTAGAATACTTTTTGGGGGGATATATATATATATATATATCTTCTTTTAATCAAAAGATTTAGTGTATTAAATTTGTGTGTGTATGTGTATGAATGTAATTCGGTTGAAGGGATCATATGATATGAGATGTAAGTGCAGTTGTGGTCAGGTTTTGTCAGTTACTGAGTGTACAAACTGAAAAGAGGATAAAAAAGAAGATCGTAAATATTAAAGACAAAAGAAAGACCAATCTCCTTGATCACAAGGCAAGGGATCTTTCTTTTTGGAAGAGACTGACTTCAGAATATTAGATTTACACTTCAAAAACACATTCATTCTCTACTTTTACTTGTCCCATCCTCTATTATTTTAGTCGAATAGAGAAAAACCATCTCCTTAATATATGATTAATGTTTTTTTTATTCGCAGAATAATTCATTACTTTTTTTCTTCACATATATAAATATATGATCATAGTTTTAGAGTATTCTATTACCATAAAATATCAATAAGAATACATATATATATAGTCTTTCAGCAATAATTAGACCCGATGAAATTTAATGACCATCTAAAGAGTTACAAGTAGAATTCCAATAAAAAGTGTGGTAGGAATTAAAAATTTCTTCCATTTAAACCAGTTCAAAACGGACCAATGTAACATGGTATTTAAGTTAATGTTACGCTTTTATTATATACTAGATGATTACTCATTCGGTGTATAAAATATTTTTTTAATCAATATGTATTTATAATTATTTTTATTTATTTAATAATATTTATATGTGATATTTGTTTTACTTTTTTCATTTTCATGGTTTTATTTGTATATGTATATTTTTTAATTTTATATATTTAATATCATAAAATTAATTTATAATGATGATTGATTTGTATACATAATATATTTTTTAATCTTTGTTTATTTAGGTTTCATACATTAAATTTTTGTATATACATTATTTCGACTCGTGTCATTTAGGTTTGTACACTTATGTTCATTTATGCTATTAGTCTTGTATTCATTTAACTTTTTAGACTTGTGTTCATTTAGAGTTTTAAACTCGTGTCAATTAGGGTTTTAGACTCATGTTCATTTAGGATTTTAGACTCGTGTTCATTTAAATTTTTAGATTTGTATTCATTTAAGGTTTTAAATCAGCATTCCTTGAGGTTTTTAAATTCATTTTCATTTAGATTTTAGACATGTGTTCATTTAAACACACATGTGTCATGTGTTCATTTACAAATTTAAACTTTTATTAAATATATATATATATATATATATTTTTACATTTATTAATCTTGAATATATTTAAAATAGATAAATTATATGTTTAAAAAAATATCTTAGTAAATAAATATATGGAATGTCTTAGTTGACAGAAAGAAACCATATGAAATGTCTCAAAGTATATGTTCATGTATTTTATATACAAGATAAAACATATCACATCAGGGTTTGGTGAATCATTATCGAGTATCAAGTTAGAGTTACGACATAATTAAATAATATGGTATGTTCCATAAATTATATCAATTATCATTAACATCTTATGTCTATCTTTTTAGTAGTACATTATTTTTTTTTGTCAATATTGGGTCACAAAAGGCCGACACATTAACCAAATTCTTGCAAATGCAAGGGGAAACTCGATTCCAGGATGTGTGCAAGTGCGCATGCCTCTTGTGGACTTACCACCTGCGTAGTACACTATTCAGATGATTCGAATAAGATCTAGAATTCATATTAGTATAAAGAATATATTTAGTTGATAAATTTTGGAATATAAATAATTTTTTGTTTAAAAAATTAAATTGTTATTATAGATTATTTACACCTAAAATAGTCAAATAATTAAATAAATATTTCTTTACATATAACTAATTTTAAAATTATTACTAATCGATATATTGTGATATACATACTAAATTAATTGATTTCCTAAAATACATTTATTTACGAAATATCTTTTATATAGCAATCAATCGTGATATAAATAGTAAATTCAAATCTACTACACATGTTTATATTGTATTTATTTAGAATCAATTGTTATAAAAGATATATTAGACATATCATTTTTAAATTTTCGCATGTATTACTATAGAAAATTATTTGATATCTAAGATCTAATTTTCAAAAGATATTCAAGTTTTTTCCTAAAATAAATTTTCAATTAAATTTCATATATAAACAAATCAACCAAAATCTTTGAATAAAATGTCAAAATTTCAAAAATATACATTTGTAAATTTGGTATGTGTAACAATTAAGTTTGTATCAATTATCATTACCATCTTATGTTTATTTTTGTTTTAGTAAACCTATTAAGATGATTCAGTTAAGATATATATTTCGTATTGAATCAAGTATATATCTATGTGATAAATATAGAAATATATATAAGAGTTCAGTTTTAAAAAGTTTAATAATTGTGTGTTAGTTATATGAAAAAAATAAAAATAAAAAGTGTGTGTTGGTTTCGAAATACAATTTATGTTAAATTATTAAAATAAAAAGAATATTAATGTTATGTAAAACACATAAAGATAATAGGAATTTGATTATAATTATGAAAAAATAATATATATTAATGATTCGTGAAACAACATTATTAAAATAAAAAATAAAAAAATTTTACCTTGAATCAATGGTGGAAATTTCTTAGAGGTGAATGACAACTGTGAAGAGGTTTATAGATAAATGTACTTGGTTAACTTCTCCTAGAATTTGTCAAAATAGAAAGGGGTTAAAGATATCTCGCTAATTCGAAAAATTCAATAATTGTGTGTTAGATGTATGAAAAAATAAGAAATAAGAAATAAAACTTATGTGTTAGTTCTGAATATGATTTATTTTAAATTTTTAAAATGAGAATTTATATTAATGATATATCAAAAAATAAGAAATAATATGAGTTTGATTATAATTATGAAAAAATAAAATAATAATAATAATGCTATATCAAACAACATTATTAAAATAAGAAAATTATGAAAAGTTTTATCAAAAAATAATAAGAAAAGTCTTTTTTTTTTACCTTAAATTCATGGTGGAAGATTTTTAGAGTTGAATGACAAACATGAAGAGATTTATGCTATTTGTAAAGTAAAGACAATGTACATATATGGATTCAATATTAATTGTATTAAGGACATTTCTA
The DNA here is from genome assembly GCA_023374145.1 of Lepidium sativum. Taxonomy (NCBI): domain Eukaryota; kingdom Viridiplantae; phylum Streptophyta; class Magnoliopsida; order Brassicales; family Brassicaceae; genus Lepidium; species Lepidium sativum. Next base: position 2,635 of record JAKUCM010006601.1, on the reverse strand, counting down.
TATCTTTTATTTCCTAATTTAAAACGATGATATTTTCAAAAAGTTAACAAATTTATAACGAAAATATGATATTAAGACTGAACTAATTATTCTTCTGAGTACAAGGTGTAATGTTTTAAATTAGGAAACTAAATATAGTACAAAAAAATATTGGGACAAACTTTGGATTTTATTATAAAAATTCTATATATTTTATTTCCTAATTTTAAACATGATATTTTCAAATATTACAGGTAATTGAATTTATAAATTAATACAATATTTTATTTCCTTTCCAATATGATTGTTAACTATAAAATTTCCATAATTCATGAAATATATTCAATGTAGTAAGGAGATTTTTATTTCTATATATTTTTCTTTCGTAATTTATGTAATTTATTTAATATTCAATATATTTAGAGCATTTCTATATATTTAATTTCCTAATTCAAAACAAATTGATTCTATAATAAATTTTCCGTTATAAATTTTCTGTAATCGAATATGAATTTTAATAATAAAACTTCACAATTTAAACATCAATTACCATAACTATATATTTTAATTAAATTTGATAATTAATACAATAATTAAGTGAATAATTATTTTCTTTACAAAAATATTTGTGATAGTCTTCCCAAATCACTCTCATCTATATTTTAAAAAATAATGTCACTCCATGTAATATATATTCAATATATCAAGGGCATTTCTATATTATGTTATTCTTTTATTATATATAAAATAGATTTTGGAAAATATTCTTAATCATTACAAAAATATGTGCAAATGGCTTTTAGTCTAGTGGCAGACGGTAAGTACACATCAGACAGCTCATTTGCACAACCAGAGATCGAGTCCCCCTGCCTACATTATGTAAGAATTTGGCTATTGGGCCGGCCAGTTGTGGTCCAATATAATTTGCCGTTGACAAAAAAAAATCATTACAAAAATATGTAAATAAATAAATTATTAGTTACATAGCCTTAGAATCACATAGAACCATATTAATGGTTTGACCAAATTCTTTAGTATACATTCTAAAGTCTGAGAATCTTAAATTTAATTCCTCAGTTTTCTTTGCAGGATTTTAACATAGAATTTTTAGACAAATACATGATTAAAGACAAAAAAATTGACAGAATAAGAATACTCAAATCGTAAACATAGAAACATAAGTTCCAGAATCGTTGGCGTTATGAGAAAAATTATGGGATGTGTTTTAAATAGAAGTCTTTTAATATAATTTTTCTATTATGATTAGGAGTAAAATTTTAAAATAGATATTGAGTAGGAATATCTTTTGTATGATATATCTTAAAAATTAGGACCTAGTTATATAAAATGTTATGTTTAAAACTAATAATAAAAATCTCTTATAAAACTATTCATATGTGAATTTGACACAATATATTTTACCCCCAAAATTATGTTTAGCTTTTGTTTTTATATATTGTAGATTTTTGTTATCTTTAATTGTTTTATCTTTATATATTTCAATTAGAAAAATTTATATATTAACATTAAAAATAGATTAATATATTAATATTAATCAGTTATACTCTTATCGAGAGATAAAATATTATTTTATTGTTATAAAAGATTTGAATTTGTTAAAATTATGATTCTATTATATATATAGAGATGATTTTTCTTCTTAAACTATAATGCAAATCATATATTATTTATTAAACCATAATTATATAAAATAAACGAGTTATTAAAAAGCAAAAATAAATAACTATTTGAAAAGTGTTTTTCAAAAAGCTATATATAAATCCAAACAAAGTATTGCAAACTAACTAATCAAACCCATTGTATAGACACTAAAATGGAAATAAATCAAAGAGAAAATAAAATTATAAACCCAAATTTCCTCATCCATTAACTTGATCTGGTTACACTCATGTGAAGAAAAAGAACGATGGTATATATCCATAGAGCCGTCAAATCAATGGATAATAAAATGTAAAAACATCGTTACAACCCAAAAAAAAAATGTAAATATATATATATATATATATATATATATATCCAATTAAATCAAATGATTTTCCCCATACATTCCCACAATTAGAAAAAAAGAAAGTTAAGTTTTACTTTGATCCCAAGGACCCGTCGGTTTTGTTTCAAGTATATAAAGTACAACAAAAGTATACCTAAATGTTTACGTTATTAGCCCAATAATTCCAAATTCTTCTCATTTTAGCCCCCAACACTCTTTGTTCTTAAGTCACCTCTTGACCATGTCCCACAGCTGCATTGTTCGATGACGTGTCCCATGCATCATCTGTGATAAACTGCATCCATGAATCATCTTTATCGTCGACGAACTCTTCTACACAGGCCGAGGAAGCTCCCACTTCTGGCGACATTGTGTCGTATTCGTTATTACTATAATTATAATTGTTATTATTGTTGTTGTTGTTATTCAAATTAATCTCCATCGAAGCCGTGAAGCTACATTGTCCCATTTGTAATCGTTGTTCTGAATCCAATTCTGAACATATTCCGTTCTTCTTGAATACCCGACATAATGCATACGAGTCCTGCACCAAACAATAAATTAATACTTCGAAATGTTAGAAACGATCTAATATAATTATATAGTATATCAATAGTCCCAATGAACATATTTTCGTACTAAATCGAG
>JAKUCM010006600.1:0-18950 GCA_023374145.1 Lepidium sativum | reverse complement strand
AAAATCTGCAATTTGAGAATACTTTATATTATGAATGGCTAAATGAATAATGCAAAAATGAGCATGCAAAATACATATAAAGTACGTAACTCGTAGGCATACACGTTTAACTAAAGGTTCTAAAGTATTAATAAACAAATTTATCGAACGTACGTATATGCCACAAAAAAAATGTATATAATATTATAAATGTGAATGGGCCATGTTCGTACCTAAATGATTGAAATTATAAATAAATAAATAAAAAACTTTATAAAAATGCATAAAAATAATAGATAGAGATCGATTGAGCTGTGTACTATATCAAACAAAAGCAATATATCCCGTCAAATAAAATTAAATCACACACAAATATCTCAAATAGTACTTTTAGCAACAATAAAAATCTCAAATAGTACTTTTAGAAACAATAAAATCTCAAGTAGTACGGTGGTTTCTTTTAATGTGTTGTCTACTAAAGAATTGTGGTTGTTTGATATAATGTGGTAAAGACAGCTCAAGATGCAGGGTAGATTAGAATAGTCTGGTTCGATTCGGTTATCTTACAAAATCAAAAGAATATTCCGGTTTGATAAAAGATAGTTTTGGGAGGAAGTAAACCGAAATCGGGAATTGTAACGTGACAGCTCGGAGTCTAACTTAGACACCGTAACGAAATTGGACATGAACACGAGTCTTTTGGGTTTCACATTTGTCGAGGTTGGACTCAATCTCAATTATAGAGACAATAGTGACAATACTGGGACCCCAAGCACAGATAACTAAACAACAAACACTGATTTTCTGTATTCGTTCGATGAATCCCCAATATGTCGGCAACAATCATGCACAACAAATCCTTTTTTCTGATTTTAATTACTGTATTTTATTAATAAACAAAATGAAAGTTTATGATTAAAAGAAAATAAGAGAAGTGTTTTTTTTTTTTTTGTGGTTAAACATTCATTTTTATGGAAGTTTGATTCTACAAAATTATATTATATAACGTCCCCACCGCTATTTTTTGTGAGTTTTACGTTATTTTTTTATTTGTAAATCTTTTGATATATTACGTCAGAAAGACTTTAAAAATTTTGTTTACTGATCATATAAATCATCACATGATATTTAACATGTTTGTTTTCATTCATATAGTTTTGAAAATTATTTTTTTTAAAGTTATTCATTTTAAAATTGCTCCAGCTAACTATATGCTTAACTGTGAAATTCTATTGAAAAGATAAGTGTATTTGGTTATATGTGGCCAAATTAATTTTTTAAAAACTCTCTGCATTCATCATTATATTTTATGAAATCAAGATGTTACACGTTAACTCATGTGATATTGTTAAAGAATTTAAGATTATATTCTAGATCGAGATTTTTTATATCATATCGTTAACAAAAGAAAAAAGATGACGGTTTGGAAGTTTGGGCATTTTAACATGTATGTAGAAATTATAAATCCTAAACCATAGTTGTGTATATATATATATATATATAAGTAGGATGATATTTGAAGATAATATACTGATTTTTGCGAGTAATATCGTCATTAGCGATTTTAGAAAGATTAATCGTAATATATTCTAATATTATGTGTTCATAGGTTTGTATGTGAGCTATCCAAATAGAAAAGACACATCTTTTTGAGTGTATTTAAAAACAGTAACATACTAAAAATAGACCAAAAGACGCACGTTGGTTTCCAATATTGAACTGAAAAGATGTTTTCCCACTAGATCTGAAACCTACGTGGCAATGAGTCACGAACACACGAAGAGAGAAACATAAGATCACTACCGAACCATGAGATTATATTCCCATATATAAGGGAAAGTTCCAGTTCGCTAACCCAAACTAGTCCAGAAGTCGAGACCACTTCATGAATTCGATTCTTGCAGGACCCACACGCGAGACCAAACCTTATGAACTTTTGGTTTAAAGGCTCAATTATTTGGCCAACATGTTGCGCCACCAGCAATCACATGTGGGACGGTGCACCGGATAAAGTTATTCTCATCATTACCTTTTACGTGTTTTTACTGTTGACCGACTTTTACTTTTGTTTTGACAACTGCTGAGTGATTTTTCATTGGCTAATTTGTGGCAATGGGAAAAAAAGAGCCCACTAAGCTGAGCATAAAGGCCCATAACTATACATAATGAAAGCAGTTAGGTGAAGAAATTTCAAGAGTCGGTTCAGAAAAACCGAATCACATTTATGAAATTGAAAGTGTGATTTCGTTTTGTTCGGTTTGACTCGACACATAGACAAAAAAACGTCAAGACAAAGAGTGAAACAAAGTGCAGAGAGATGAGAACAAACTTACTTGATGACTTGAAACCGAGCTTCGTGTTTCTATCTCAGACAGTATTGGATGTGTTGTAGCAGAAAGCAATGAGAGCTTAGAGATATATAGACAAAAGATCTTCTGGAATAGGCAAAAAGAGCAAGACAGATGGAGAAAGAAACGACAATAAATCTGAAATCACCTGAATGGTTTGTTGGTACCGACATATTCAAATTTGGTAATTACTTTGGTCAAGGGGCAAGTATAATGGGTTAAAATTTGGTCGGTTTGTTTGGTAACTATGGATGAAACTCATAAAAGATTAGATTCATGGATATGAAGATGACATTCAGGAAAAAGAAGATCAATCTGGCGAAATAGATATACACTAGCAGTAAATATGACACAGGCTTTGCAAGATAAGATGAATTGTACCAATTTTGTAGATATTTGTAGAATCTGACTTATGAGATGAATTGTAGCAATCTTAGTTCTACACGAAAACTTGGAATCTGATTTTTGAGATGAAGATTTTACCGAGAAGAGCTTCTGATTAGATGTGTCAGAAATTAGGGCTTCTTCAATGGCAGAAAGAGATTCCATTTGTATATCAAGAAGATGTTTGAGGGCTTTGTATTCTTCGCTCGCCATAGCTAGATGACAGATGCGGAGGAGACGGCGAGAACATGAAGTTAGAGTTAGCTAGCTCAATCCTGTCATCTTCTGTATCTGACACCATATCCACTCCAGATACAGAAAAGATTTGCTTCTAATGGAGGAAGAAGATATGAGAAAATTTGAAGGTTTATATCTCAAAATGTGAATAAATGTTGCAGGGACCACATAGCAGGTTCAATGTTGTTGAAGTGGAGAAGAGGGTTTTGTGTCTGCATATGCGGAGGAGGAAGTTCAATGTTGTTGTTGCTGCTTTGTAATGTGGTGACTCAAATCTCCGGTTTAAGGAGTTTCGGTTCAGTATACCAATTTTCGGTTTGATGAAATTGGCATTATTTTCTGCAGTAGCCGATCTATTGAAGATTCAAGTCAAGTGTGTGTGTTTCAATAAATCGTAGCGGCTCTTTGGTGATTCTGTTGAAGGTGATACTCGTTCGGATTCATGTATATATTTGGGTCTTTTTTTGCGGTTTCTGTAATTCTTTCAGTTCTTCTTCTTCTTCTTCCTTGTAATCTGTAAATCACCATTGTTGCAGAGTTTTGCTTTGTAACCAAACTTGAAAATAGTGAATTGCTGGATTTAATCCAGCCCAAGATGTAGACTAGTTATACCGACTAGTTGAACTGGGTTATCAATTTTGTTTGTCTTGATTTCTTCTTTCACTCAATTCTTTGTTCAAGATTTCATAGTGTTCTAACAACAATTGGTATCAGAGCTCATGCTCTTTCTCTCTCTAGCTATGGCGAAACCTAAATCCAAGACTAAGATCGAGTTGTTTGATGGTAATTCAGACTTCTCACTCTGGAAGATTCGAGTTCAAGCTCATCTTGGTATTCTTGGATTGAAGACTGCGATTACCAATTTCTCGTTGACAAAGACAATACCGAGTGATGCAAAACCTCAGAGTAGTGGTGAATCTTCATCAAAAGAAGTTCCCGATCCAGAGAAAATTGAGCAATCAGAGCAAGCCAGAAATCAAATCATCTCTTATGTTAGTGATACAGTACTACGCAAGATCAATCATTGTGAAACAGCTGCTGATATGTGGTCTCTCTTGAATAAATTGTATTTGGAAAAATCTCTTCCAAATCGAGTGTATTTGCAGCTGAAATTCTATTCTTTCAAGATGGATGAATCTAAATCGATTGATGAAAACTTTGATGACGTTTTGAAGATCCTTGCAGAATTGGGAAATCTGGAAATCACTGTACCAGAAGAGGTACAAGCAATTATCTTGATGAATTCTTTGCCTTATGGTTACGATCAATTGAAGCATACTCTGAAATATGGCAACAAGAGTTTATCCCTTGCAAGATGTTGTGTTCTCTGCAAAATCACTTGAAAGAGAAACGGCAGAACATAAGGTTTTAGACAAACGATCTTCATCAGCTCTTTATACAAGTGAAAGAGGTAGATCCCCACCAAGATCACAAACATGAAATAGTAATTGAAGACAAGGAAGAAGCAAGAATCGATCAAAATCAAGATCGAAAATCACCTGCTGGTTTTGTAGAAAGAGGGACATGCTAAAAAGGATTGATATGCCAGAAAAAGGAAAACAGAAAGTGAAGAGCATGGTGAAGCAGGTGTGATTACAAACAATTTAATTTTTTCAGAAGGTTTAGCAGTAAATGATTAAAACGTTGAAGATGTATAGGTCATAGATTCAAGATGTACATCTCACATGACTGCAAGAAGAGACTGGTTCTGTAATTTTCAGGAAGAAGACTTAACCACAATTCTCTTGGGTGATAACAGAGTTATCAAGTCTTATGGCATCGGTTCTATCAAAATCCAAGCCAACGGTGGATCAATCAGGATTCTTAACAATGTGAAGTATGTTCCTGATCTCAGAAGGAATCTTATTTCAGCAAGTACATTGGATAGATTGGGCTATGATCATTCAGGTGGAAATGGGAAAGTAAGATACTTTAAAAGCAACAAAACAACATTATGTGGAAATCTGTTTAATGGTCTGTACATTTTTGATGGACATACAATTAACGATGAAGTCTGCAATGTTAAAGATCAAGATAAGAAAACAGCATTGTGGCACAGTCGTTTGGGTCATTTGAGTGTTAACAGCTTGAAGATCCTTGTTCAGAAAGGCTTAATCGACAAGAAAGAAATGAGTGAGTTAGATTTCTGTGAACATTGCATTATGGGTAAAGCTAAGAAGTTGAGCTTCAATGTTGGTAAACATCAATCAGTTGACGTCCTTAGCTACAGTCATACATACCTTTGGGGTTCACAAAACACCACTCCATCAAAATCAGGTTACAAATACTTTCTTTTTCTCATTGATGATAAATCAAGGAAAGTATGGATCTGTTTTCTGAAGTCTAAGGATGAGACATTTAGCAAGTTTTGTGAATGAAACAACTGGTTGAAAATCAAGTTGATAAGAAGGTGAAGTGTTTACGATCTGATAATGGCCTTGAATTTTGCAATGCAAAGTTTGATGAATACTGCAGGATCCATGGAATTGAAAGACACAGAACATGTGTGTACACACCATAACAAAATGGTGTTGCTGAGAGAATGAATCGTACACTGATGGAAAAGGTAAGATGTTTACTAAATGAATCAGGTCTTGATGAAAGCTTCTGGGCTGAGGCTACTGCAACAACAACATGTATTGTGAATAGATCTCCTTCATCTGCTATTGACCACAATGTGCCAGAAGAGCTCTGGTTGAATCGAAAACCAGGGTATAAACATCTAATAAAGTTTGGTTATGTGGCTTATGTACTTCATGATCAAGGAAAACTGAAGCCTAAAGCTTTAAAGGGAGTATTCCTTGGATATCCATCAGGTACTAAAGGCTACAAAGTCTGGCTATTGGAAGAAGAAAAATGTATCATAAGTCGAAATGTTACATTCAATGAGGATTTGTGTTTCAAGGATTTAAAGAAGAATGAATCAGACGGTCAAGATGATTCTGGAAATGTTTACAAACCTCACACAGTAAGTACTGAAGTTAAATTCCATGTTAAAGAAAATAACAGTTTAGGGGGAGTTACCACAATGGGTTCTACATCTGGTCAGACAACTGAAGATGTTGAAGGAAATGCAGAAAATACTGCAAGTGAACCTGAAACTGATTTGTCAAAATATCAACTGGCAAGAGATCGAACAAGAAGAGAAACAAGAGCTCCCAGCAGACTTCAAGACTATGCTCAGTTATTGACAGAGAATAGTACTCAGTTGCAATGGCTTTGATAGCTTCAGTCATTATCAGTTCAGACGAGCCTCAATGTTATCGTGATGCTTTGAAAGACAAGAACTGGAATGAATGTAATAAAGCTATGGGTGATGAAATGGATTCACTACTCAAAAGTGGAACCTGGGATTATGTTGATAGAGCAAAAGATAGGCATGTTATCAGCTGAGGTGGTTATTCAAAATTAAACCTGGAATTCCGGGTGTTGAACCAGAGAGATTCAAGGCGAGATTAGTTGCAAGAGGTTTTACTCAAAAGGAGGGTATAAACTTTCAAGAGATATTTGCTCTGGTGGTTAAACATGTCTCAATTCGCATTCTTATGTACGCAGTTGTTTATAAAGATTTAGAATTGGAGCAAATGGATGTTAAAACCGCTTTCTTGCATGGTGATATAGAAGAAGAGCTTTATATGGAGCAGCCAGAGGGATTTGAATTAACTGAAGGAAATGACAAGGTATGTCTCTTAAAGAAATCTCTTTATGGTTTGAAACAGGCTCTGAGGCAATGAAACATATGTTTTGATCGGTTCATGAAAGAAAAAGGTTTTACTCGAAGTGATCAAGATCAATGTGTATATGTGAAAGAGGTGAGTGATGATGAATCTATATATCTCCTCTTATATGTTGATGACATTCTAATAGCAGCAAAAGAAATGAATGTGATCAACGAATTGAAAAGAAGACTGAGTCAAGAGTTCGAGATGAAGGAGATGATAACTACTAGTAGAATTCTTGGAATTGACATTACTCGAGATATAATCAAAGGTACTCTGTCTTTAGATCAATCAAAATATCTTGAGAAGGTCCTGCAAAGGTTCAATATTTCAAATGCTAAAGCCGCAAACACACCAATCTGATCTCACTTTAAGTTGTCTGCAGTTAAAGATGAATCTGAGTTTTTAGATACAGATTTAACACCATATTCAAGTGCTGTTGGCAGTGTGATATATGCAATGATAGGTTCTCGACATGATCTTTCTTATGGTATTGGATTGGTGAGCAGATCTATGAGTAAACGAGGGGAGATTCATTGGGAAGCAATTAAATGGTTGCTCAGGTACATTAAAGGGTCAAAAGATCTGAAGTTGGTGTACACAAAGGAAAAGAATTTTGATATTTGTGGCTACTGTGACTCCGATTTTGCAAGAGATCTTGATAGAAGAAGATCAACATCAGGTTATGTTTTTACAGTGGGAGGAAATACAGTCAGTTGGAAATCATCTCTTCAACAAATTGTAGTCCTATCAACCACTGAGGCAGAGTTTGTGGCTCTAATTGAAGCTGTAAAAGAGGCTAAATGGATACAAGGTCTGTTGGAAGATTTCAGTCTTAAAACAAAAGAAACCAAGATCTGGTGTGACTCTCAATCTGCAATTTGTCTCTCGTAGAATAATGTTTATCATGAACGTTCAAAGCACATGGTTGTTAAGAGATCGTTTCTGGAAAGATGTAATTAAAGATGGTGAGATTGACATTATGAAGATTCACACTTCCAGGAATCCAGCAGACATACTCACTAAATGTTTAGATGTAAGTAAGTTTGATTCAGCTTTGAAACTATTAAAGCTGGCCAAGCTACAGTGAAGTCTTTGACTTCCTTTATGCTGGAGGTTCGATCCAAGATAAAGCAATTCACAGTTCTTCAGGTTGCAATTTGATTCAAGGGGGAGATTGTAATATGGTGACTCAAATCTCCGGTTTAGTGAGTTTCGGTTCAGTTTCGGTTCAGTATACCAATTTTCGGTTTGATGAAATTGGCATTATCTTCTGCAGTAGCCGATCTATTGAAGATTCAAGTCAAGTGCGTGTGTTTCAACAAATCGTAATAGCTCTTTGGTGATTTTGTTGAAGCTGATACTCTTTCAGATTCATGTATATATTTGGGTCTTCTTTTGCAGTTTCTGTAATTCTTTCAGTTCTTCTTCTTCTTCCTTGTAATGTGTAAATCACCATTGTTGCAGAGTTTTGTTTTGTAACCAAACTTGAAAATAGTGAATTGCTGGATTTAATTCAGCCCCAGATGTAGACTAGTTATACCGACTAGTTGAACTGGGTTATCAATTTTGTTTGTCTTGATTTCTTCTTTCACTCAATTCTTTGTTCAAGATCACGGGAAATTCAATTCGTTGTTCATAGTGTTCTAACAACATGCTTCTTAGATCAAATCCTTGTGCTCCAAGTAAATCCGTAGTTAGGTTATCAGGAAGAGGAGTTGAGATAAGTTACCATTATCATGGTTTGAGAGAAAGAATGTAAACTTACTCTAATCTTTCTCGGTACTTGACACATCACTCATCAATGGTTCAGTCCATTGTTGATGAGGATCGTTGATTAGCCATTGAGATAAATCTGTATTGAAGACTCCTGTCTAGCTCAAATCGGTGATCCAGCTTATACTCATCATCACTCATAAAACTTATCGGTGAATCAGTCCATTGTTCATGAGGATCGTTGATTAGCGACAAAGATAAATCCGTAGAGAAGCCTCCTGTCTGGTTCATCAAAGATTCAATCCATTGTTGATTAGGTTCCTGTGGAGACAATAGATTCGTTGAGAAGAATCCGGAAGAAACCACACGACTCTGATCTGGCTCGCTCTGGTTCTCGAGATGGTGTAACCGAAGAAGCTTATCTTGAAACATTCGTAGACGATTTTCTAAAGAATGCTCCATCTTAAGACATTTTCAGAGAATTTATTGTCGTTTGAGGATTTTCTTATTGAGAAACTGAGAAAGGTTGGTGCTTTCTTGCGTTTCTCTCTGTCGTTTAATCTGGTAAATCTCTCGGACATGTTTCGAACTTTGGATTTATCCTCTGGTCATGTCTTGAGTTCTCCATTACAATCGTAGTATATGACACAAACTTCAATATCGCAAAGTGTGAAGAGCTCGTAGGCTTTCTTGAACAGGGTTTGTTGTCTCATAGAAAAATTCGAAATCTTTTTTTATTTCTTAAAACAGGTTTTATTTGTTGGAGACATTTTTGGTTTTCCTCTTTCTCGAAGAAGAATCTATTGTAGTTTACAGAAAACACACGCACAATTAAAAGGAAAAGCTTAGAAAGTTTCGAGTCAGAGAGAAGATAAGAGTTCTTTGGGAAATAGTTGATGGTTTCTGTGTTTGATATAAACCATATGATTCGATTCAATACATATAAATCTAATAGTATAAAACCATATGGTTTTGTTTTTTCCATTTTAGTAAATTAATATCAATCTAACGGTATACATTATGTACCATATCTTCAAATTAATTAATGCAGAGAGTTGACATTAAGTGAAACTTGAGCGGCAATATGACATGTGGATCGGTGATATTTTCATGATTTTAAATAACGCAACAAAACTGCATCAAATTTTAAGAGATTGCGAAGGATAATCCCAAACATTAGCATCAATTTAATTAGGAACAAATTCTAGTTTTTTATTTTGGCCGGAAGGAACAATTCTAGTTGAATAGATTAGACTATTACATTTTTAAGTCTTTCACAATTTTAAGATTAGAAGTTACCAAAACAGTAACAATACACACGAAATTTTGAATGATTTTTTTCTACAGAAAATACACATGATTACCAGACATGTATAACGACGAGATCTTCCCCTCACTAAGTTTACATATAGTTTATGTGTTTCCTGGAAAACGAAAAATTCATTAACCATTTTTTGCCACTTTAATCTACATTTTCAGCCAATTTTTTTCGCTCTAGTGGTTAAAATGATTTAACTAATGACTTTGACATTAGAGTTCGACATTTCTTCACTACATGAGATAAACTACGAAGAATTTTAGTAAATAAGTTTTAGGCTATGCACCATATTTTATTGATACAATGGTTGATAAAAAAGGAATCTACATTTTCAAAAATTAAATATCAATTCTAAAACTTTTTCACAAAAACTATACAATATAATCTTCAATTACTACTATAAATTTTAAAATCACAATAAATAATACATCAAAATAAGTTTTTCGTAATAAATAATCGGAAGTTGTAAGTGGCATTTAGCCTAGTGGCAGATGGTAAGTCCACAAAAAGCATGCGCATTTGCATATCATGGGATCGAGTTCCCCCGCTTATATTTGCAAGAACTTGGCTAATGGACCGGCCATTTGTGGCCCAATGTTGAAAAGAAAAAAATATAATCGGAGGTTCCATCCCACACGACTATTACAAGGTCAGGATGTTAAGGGTTTGATTGCTACACAACTTGCGGGGCGGATTACAACCTCATCAGTCAAGTTATTTTAACACAAAAAGCATTTTTTGAATAAAATAAATCAAAACCGCCACAATACATTTTGTTTGCAAATGATTATTTATCCAAGACCACTAGCATGTATTAGCGGATTCTAAAGATAACGCTACGATACCCTTTCCTTTATCTTTTTGCTTTATTTTTTGTTTCAGTTCATTGAAATTATTTTTAGAAAATATAATAAATACTCCGTTACACATAACTACATATCCTTACATTCACTTACAAGTATGATAGAAAAAATATATTCACTTACAAATATATATATATATTTATGTTACGTGAATATTATATTAAAATACATTATGTAGATATGTATTAAAACATTTTAAATATATATTTTGGTATAAAATTATAGTTTGTGAACACTATCAATAATTATAGGAAAGTAGATTAATTTTATTATTTTCGGTTATGATTGTGATGAAAAATATATGTCAGAAATAAGAGATAATATTGCATATTTGTTATGGGAAAATTAAAGTACTAAATATTAGTTTTGCTTATGTATTAGTTTGTTTGTTTATTTTATCAATTTTTTTTTCAACTTGTTTATTTTTTCAATTTGTTATGCAATTTTAGTTATTTAATTTAAAATTTAGTAAAACTATTTATATTACCTATTTTTTAATATTAACTAAAAACCGCACCACTTTTATATTTTCATTAATCATATAATTTTTGTTTCGTTTTTTTAACTTAAAACCGCACTTGTATCGCACTTGTTCAAAACTGCACTTGTACCGCACTGCATTTTATTTCGCCCTGCAAAAATTGTAGCTACCAATCGAACCCTAAGTTTAGAGCATTTGTTTGAAATCAGGTGCTCAGTTCCTTACTCTCGCATCTATCACATCTAGTGGCATACCTATTTGATTACTAGGAGATTCAAATGATATCCCTAATAATTTGATGAATTATTTATATATACAAGTTATGAATATTTAAAAACTTCATACAACATATTTTTAAAAAAATCTTGACACCCTAATAATTATAGTTTAGTAGGTTTTAAGTATAATTTTAGTTTAATAATTATCGTGTTTTCATTTTAACGCGACAAAAAGATTTTATGGGTCCGCCGTTATTCATATGAATCATATTTAAGATTTAATAACAATTACAAGCATATCTATGAAGTCGATAATTCCATTCTATCCGGATGTGTTATAGACTGCACATTGCAATGTGAGTAAATCAATTTCTTCTTTACTCTTCCAATATATGCATTGCAAATTTAATCCAAAGTTTCATTCCAATTTCGGGTCATGTTTATGTTTATATTCTTTCTGAGTGATCATAGATAATAAAAGAATGACCAGTCAATAAGTTTGCTATTCGTTACTTATTTATTACATCATAAACTAAAGAATTTGAAGTATTTGACGAAAGATGATATTTTTGTCTTATTAAAATAATAATTTAAAAAAAATGAAAAAATTTGTAATGACGTGACTGACATATGTGAGGTTGAATTGTCCACCTTGTTTTAATTGAAGTCGAATTAAAAAAATCGCGAGGAAAAATAGGATAATATGAAAAAAAACGTTTGGACAAAAAAAGAAGATAATATGAGAAAGCCAAACGAAGAGCATCGAAAGCTGAAAGCGACATAACAAGAGAGAGAGAGAAATGTGGGGACCAGACTGGACGTGTGCACAGAATATTCACACTATTTGATTTCTGTTTTCGAATCCGCCACTTCATCTCTAATCCTACTTATCACTCAATTTAACGATAATGTACTCTACGTTTTTAATAAGCAAACTTACTTATCACCGATGTACACTCCGCTTATATCTGATAAGTAGGTGAACTTTATCAAAGGACCTTTCTCTGTGCAAGAAGAACGCGTCCAAGAAAGCGAGGTCAAGTTTTTCTCTCCCCTAATCTCTCCTCTTTTATTTATTCTCTTCGTTTTCTTCTAAAAAGCAGCTCTTCAAAACCCTAGAAATTCTCGAAACTCAAGTTATCGATTCTGGATCCTCTCCTTTTTGTAGATCTTCAGAGCTCTCAGCCGAGCTCGGATTGGTACGTAATCGTGTATTTTGGGGTCTCTTTTGTAAAACACCGTGTTTGACGTGAGATTTGAGATTCGTTGCTTCGGGAAATGTCGTCGTTGAGCCGAGAGTTGGTGTTTCTCATACTTCAATTTCTCGATGAAGAGAAATTTAAAGAATCTGTGCACAGGTTAGTATTTATGTTATACATGTTTGAAGAAGAAGAATTTCAATTAATTATCCCGAAATTGTTCTTTAGTTGTTGAATTTTACTATATGTTGAGTATTTGATTAGTATTAAAAGTGCAGTTTCGTTATGAAATTATAATTGAGTTTGAATCAGAGAATAGCGGAAGAGAAAAATTAATTTGATTTATCTGAACAAAATTGAATTCACAAAAAAAATTTTAAAAAATAAAAAAATCAAAGAAAAGTATCCCTGGCCCTTGATTTGATGTTTGATTAGCCTTGAGTTCTCGAGGAAAAATTTGTTCTTCATATACTCTTTAGATGCTGCGATGATGAATCTAATTGGGATTTGCCGATTTTGTAATTGTTCCTGTGTGGTATAGGCTTGAGCAAGAGTCAGGATACTTCTTCAATACGAAGTATTTTGATGAAAGAGTTCTCGCTGGAGATTGGGATGAAGTTGAAAAGTACTTGTCAGGTTTTGCTAAGCTTGAGGATAACAGATACTCAATGAAGATATTCTTTGAAATTAGAAAGCAGAAGTATCTCGAGGCTCTTGATCGGTATATAATTAACATTCATGTCTATTCTGTTTTACATTTCCATGTTTTTTTTTTGTGTGGTTATCATTCAATTTCTCTTCTACAGGCAAGATAAGGCAAAAGCAGTGGATATACTGGTCAAGGACCTGAGAGTCTTCTCCACTTTCAATGACGAACTCTACAAAGAACTTACTCAACTTTTGACTTTGCAAAACTTTAGGTACGATATATGGAATTCAATCTCATTGTACACAATTTTGTTTTGATGAAAGAGAGATTTTAGAAAGTTAGAAATTGAGACTCGAGATTAGGGTCACTCCAAGTCTTGAGTTCATGCGATGTAGACTTTCTCTTTTGTTTGGAGGTATGTACAATGAGAGTTTTTTTTTCCTTTCATTTTTATCAAAAGATGTGAAATAAGTTATGATACTCTAGTTTCTCTCTTGATTGTATTTTTTTGGTGGATTGACTTTGATATCAATGATATTCTGGAAATTGAATCTCTATAAAATGCAGGGAAAATGAGCAGCTTTCTAAATATGGGGACACTAACACTGCTCGGGGAATAATGCTAGGAGAACTAAAAAAGCTAATTGAAGCAAATCCTAGTTTTCGAGATAAATTGATGTTCCCTTCTCTGAGATCTTCAAGACTCCGGACTCTGATTAACCAAAGGTGTGTTTCTTTTCTTTTTTCTCCTCACGACGATACTATATAATGCTGACTTTCTTGTTGGAAAATTCATTGTGCATGTGTTCTTTTGCAGCCTTAATTGGCAGCACCAGTTGTGCAAGAATCCCAGGTCAAACCCAGATATAAAAACTCTATTCATAGACCACACGTGTACACTTCCGAATGGTCCTGTGACACCGTCACCAATCAATCAGCCTGTTACAACTTTGTCAAAGCCAACAGCTTACCCACCGCTTGCAGCTCATGGTGTAAGAAAGCTGAATGTTTGACTGCTTTAGTCGTGCTTTGGAACCTAACTAAATTTTAATGTTTGAGGAATTTGTGTTAAATGTAGTCCTTTCTTCCTGGTGCTGCTGTTTCTGCTGCTAATGCTGGTGCTTTAGCTAGTTGGATGGCTGCTGCCTCTGGTGCTTCTGCTGCTCAAGCTGCCGTTGTTGCACCTGCCTTGATGCCTCAACCTCACAATCAAGGTTAGCTAGTGAATATATTCTAGATTTTTGGACTTATCAGTAACTATCTGTTTAGTTTCCTTCTTAAACTAACTACATTTTCTCCAAAAGTGTCAATCTTGAAGCGACCGCGAACACCACCAGCAACTCCAAGTATAGTAGATTATCAGAATCCTGATCATGAACTGATGAAGCGTCTCCGTCCTGCTCCATCTGTAGAGGAGGTAACGTGAATTATATTTTCTCCTTTTCTGGAGAGCTTGTTGTATAGTTCTTGAATTTTTTTTCTACTTACTTAGCATCTATCATATTTCAGGTGACATATCCTGCTCCTAGGCAACAAGCTCAATGGTCGCTGGAAGACTTACCAACAAAGGCAGCTTTGGCGCTGCATCAAGGTTCCACTGTGACAAGCATGGAGTTCCACCCTATGAAAAATACGTCACTTCTTGGTAGGGGGGCTTGAAACTTCTAACTCAATTTGAAAATTTATTTTTGTTGTCGTTTGGCTTTTAAAACCATTTGAGTTCAATCAGTCGGATCTGTGAACGGAGAAACCACATTGTGGGAACTTGCTATTCGGGAGAGGGTGATTTCATGGCCATTCAAGATATGGGATATGTCTAAGTGCTCACTTCAGTTACAGGTTTTTCTTTGGAGCTTATAACTTTTTAGTTTTTGTGTTTGATCTAGAAATCTTGATTTCAATTAAATGGCTATAAGAAGTGATGGCGAACAAAACGAATCAGAAAACTAGTTGCTGTGTAAGGATCTTATACTTACCATCTGAGGGCCTCATGCAGGCTTTGATAGCTAAAGAAACGCCAATATCTGTCACCCGTGTTGCATGGAGTCCAGATGGAAATTTCATTGGTAAGATTTCCATCATGCATTGTGGAATTTTAATTGGTCTTTGGTCTCAGTATCTTCTTGCGCAGGGGTGGCATTTACAAAATATCTTGTTCATATCTATGATATCTCTGGATCAAATGATATTCGCCAGCATACTGAGGTGGGCACATGTTTAGTCTATATGGGAAAACATGCTATGTAATGATATCCCATAATATTAGTTAACTTTTCTCACAGGTTGAAGCCCATGTGGGTGCCGTGAACGACTTAGCTTTCGTTTATCAAAACAGGCTAACATGTATAGTTACTTGCGGAGATGATAAGTTAATAAAGGTGAGATAAAGAGGCACATGGTTTTACTTTGTAGACATCTCTGCAGCTGTCTTACTTGATCAATGTGGAGCAGGTATGGGATGTTTCTGGTCGGAAGCATTTTACCTTTGAAGGTCACGATGCTCCGGTGTATTCCATTTGCCCTCATCACAAAGAGAACATTCAGGTGTGGAAAGGAATTGACCGAGCTTTATTTTATCATCTATTATACTGTTTTTCCAATCTGTTTGAAGAACACTAAAGCAGGCGACTTATTTGATATACTATATCCTGCCTATAATCTTTTGTTCTTTTCCAAAATATATCTCGTTCTTATTTGGACTTCAGTTCATATTTTCGACGGCCATAGATGGGAAAATAAAGGCTTGGCTTTATGATAATATGGGTTCCAGAGTTGACTATGATGCACCCGGTAAATGGTGTACTAAGATGCTTTACAGTGCTGATGGGACGAGGTATGATCCGAAAGTCATTAAAGCTTTACCTCTTCTAATCCTTTGAGCAGCTTGTCAAATTATTCTGTCTTTCACTCCTCGTATATAAAGTCTTCAGATTCTTCTTTGAGATTTACTGGAGCGATCCTTTCTTTTCTAATGTTTTTTTTCTTAGTGCTCAAACTTTTTCCTTTCAGTAACAACTTAATTATCTCTTTTCAGTATACCTTCTTACAGTGCTTTCTGATGTGATGTATTTGTCGTGTGTTTTTTCCCCTCAGATTGTTCTCTTGTGGAACGAGTAAAGATGGAGAATCTTTCCTAGTTGAGTGGAACGAAAGTGAAGGATCAATCAAAAGGACCTATCATGGGTTTCAGAAAAAGTTGTCAGGCGTGGTTCAGTTTGATACCTCAAAAAACCACTTTCTGGCTGTTGGTGAAGATGGGCAAATCAAATTCTGGGATATGGACAACATCAATGTTCTGACTAGTACTGATGCTGAGGGTGGACTTCCGGTAAGACCCCAAGATATTTTCGCCCATGGCTTGTGCTTAGATGGTTTCATTTTTAGGTTTGGATGCTAACTTGTCTCAACTTCAGGCTATTCCCCATTTGAGATTCAACAAGGAAGGTAATCTTCTAGCTGTTACTACGACAGATAACGGATTTAAGATCCTAGCAAACCCAGCTGGTTTCCGATCTTTGAGAGTCATGGAAACTCCAGCATCTGAAACAATGAGGACTCCAGTCGAGTCTTCTGTAACTAAAGCTGTAATGTTATTCAACTTTGGAGTATATTTTTCCTTTATTTAACATCTACTGTTTTAGCAAGCTGTCTCAGTTTACACCTTTTGGATTTCTTTTAGGGTACCAGTGTTTCTCTTGCGTCTGGCAGCTGTAAAGTTGAACGTGGCTCTCCTGTTAGACCCTCACCAATGATCGTAAGTTACCCATTTAAATGTTATATTTTTGCAGTATTTATAATATATTAATTTCTGGCCTGGATTTTTTGTTAAATGAAGTGAAATTCTAGTTTCCCCATTATATGGTTATAACTGTTGACTGTTTCAGCTTTTCTTGTCATGCTTAAAAGTATTTACTATTTTTCTTATATATGCTTAAGAATGGAGTTGATCTCGCAAAGTCAAGAATCGATGACTCAACAGAGAAACCAAAACCTTGGCAATTAGCTGAAATCGTGGACCCTGCCCAGTGTCTCCAGACTACTTTACCTGATACCTCTGGTTCTTCCTCAAAGGTCTACTCAATTAATTTCCTGAAAACAAATGTTGTCCTCTAAAGTTCAAAAAGTAAGGCGAACATTTCTCTTATCGCATGACAAAGCAGGTTGTTCGGCTTCTGTACACAAATTCTGGAGCTGGAATTTTGGCACTAGGTTTTAATGGTATCCAGAGACTTTGGAAGTGGGTTCGCAATGAGCAGAACCCTAGTGGAAAGGTAAGCATAGAAGAGAGTTAGAAGAGTAGTACTGTATGCAGTTAAATTTGAGTACTCTTTATCATGCAGGCAACTGCTAATGTTGTTCCTCAGCATTGGCAACCAAATAGTGGTCTTCTCATGACCAATGATGTTTCTGGTGTAAACCTTGAAGAGGCTGCCCCATGCATCGCTCTCTCTAAGAATGACTCATATGTCATGTCGGCTGCTGGAGGGAAAGTCTCATTGTTCAACATGATGACTTTTAAGGTATATGGATATGTATATTAACATGTACACATTAACTTAAAAAAGGCCACTATACTAAACGCTCTAGTTGAAAACTCATGCTATCATCCTAGAAAACCCCTTTGGTGGTAACTATTTTCTAAAGAATCCGATTGGTCTTGTAGGTGATGACAACATTCATGTCGCCGCCACCAGCATCAACCTTTTTGGCCTTCCATCCTGAGGACAACAACATTATCGCCATTGGAATGGAGGACTCTACGATTCACATATACAATGTCCGAGTGGATGAGGTAAGTAGTCGCTAGTACTAACTATTGCCATTTAAGTAGTCTTATGATCCATAACGAGGACAAAATTGTGAACCTTTTTTTTCTTCTTGCCGAAGTGGTTCTCATCGCTTCACATATGTTTTACATTTATTTATTTTCCCCGCCAGATGCTCTATGAACGAGCTCACTCTACTTGCATCTTGTGTTCCATTAGGTTAAATCAAAGCTAAAGGGTCACCAGAAACGCATCACTGGCTTAGCATTTTCTACAAACCTCAATATCTTGGTTTCATCTGGTGCTGATGCACAGGTGTGTTATACTGCGTCATCTTGTTACTTGTAGTAAAATATCTCAAATGAAAAATGCTTAATTTCTTATACCTAAACCTTGCTGAATCTCGAACTTCGAATATCTAATTAGGAGGATACTTACTCTTCTTGTTGTCTATCTTAGATATGCTTTTGGAGCATCGACACATGGGAGAAGAGGAAATCGGTTGCAATACACATGCCAGCCGGAAAGGCCGCCCATGGAGACACACGGGTTCAATTTCATGCGGATCAGATCCGTATTCTGGCTGTCCACGAGACACAACTAGCGGTTTTTGATGCGTCCAAGATGGAATGTATCCGACAGGTATCTATGAAATCCACATATATAAACACGAACTGGAGAGTTCATATATATAAACCTGAATTCTTAATAAAGTTCCTGAATTTTGTATTGAGTTATGATGTGTTTTTTCACTGTCTCAGTGGATTCCACAAGACTCGCTGTCTGCTCCTATATCTTCAGGGGTGTACGCATGCAACAGCCAGTTGATCTACACTTCTTTCCGCGATGGTAATATTGGAGTGTTTGACGCAGACAGTCTCAGATTAAGATGTCGTATCTCTCCATCCGCCTACTTTCCTCAAGGGTAAGTTTCATTTAACACTGCATCATATTCTTAATTCTAAACCTATGTAGTCACTGAACAAAACAAAAACTCTCTAGTTTGTAAGGTCAGTCTGGTATCTGCGTAAGGATAATAGACTTATGGAGGACTTCTGAAACATGCCAAAATG